>CP139505.1:157003267-157260730 GCA_021014915.2 Artemisia tridentata subsp. tridentata
CTTTGAACCCAATGATTCAACTGTCAGGGAAGGTAATACATCTAGACGTGATGAGGGTAGGAATGCAACTGAGGAATTGAGGGACACCCAAAATGTACAAGATGACAATTCCAGTGATCAGCCTGACGGGGCAGATAAGACTAGCCTTATGGAGGAATACATGAAAGATGTAGGACACTAGAATCACAAGTTCTTGATCTCACACAAATAGTCAAACAAATGAAGATGAGAATTAACCTTTTGAAGGGAAGGCAGAGGTCTAGAACAAGGGTATTCAAAAGGCTCAAGAAGGCTGGAACGGCACATAGGGTGAGCTCTCCTGAAGGTTGTCCTAGCAATGAGGGAAATGATCAGGTTGATATGGATGTGGATAGTGGTGTTGGGGCTAATCTAAAGACTTCAAATGCTGAGCAGTTGGTTAAAGATTCTACTGATGAGGTAATTAAACCTGCTGCTAGTACTAGAGATCCTAGTCCTAAGTTTGAACCTTCTACTGCTGAAGATGATGATGTTAGCTTGGCTCAGGTGGTCGTCCCACTAAATACTAGCAAATCATCAACACCAAAATAATCAACACCACCACCAGAATCACAATCACAAACACAACCTACATCAGCAGCTGAACAACAACCTCAACCACAACTCCAACCAACAACTAATCAGACAAATCCGTCACCGACACTTCCTTAGAGCTCCCGACAAAGGAGTTACCATAAGAGAACCTACTGCTGAACATAAATCATCATCACCACAACAACAACATCCATCACCACAACCATAACAATATGAACCTCAACATCAACCAAAATCAATATCACAAACTCAACCTATAACATCAAAACAAACAACTGCATCTACAACAAAACAACCAACTACAAAACCTGCAATTCCAAGGGTTCCTGTCAAGTGTGTAAGTGTAACTATTAGAGAACCCACTCCATATACGAAACCCACACAACCACCTACATACACTGTGGAAGCCAAAGGAAAGATGATGGAAGAGTTAGAAAATGCTCATGATTCTGCATATGTCCCATATCATCGTTGGCCAAAAGAAATTCAAGCAATACATCCAGAACGGGCTAAGTTTGAAGAAAGGTTCAATTCTAGGGACGATGTAAAGGGTAAGTCTACAATTGGTGTCAAAGGATCTGGGAAAGGCAAAGAAATGATGGTGGAAGAGTCTGAAAAGGCACATGGTCATCTTTCGGCAGAAGAGATTAAGGATAAACCTGATGCAGACCAGGCTAACAAACCTAATGCTGAAGAAGTGGAGGAGGATAAGAAAAGTAAAGAAAAAGAGTCAAAGGCTAAGTCTACAATTGGTGTGAAAAGAACTGGGAGAAGAATGAAAACGATGGCCAGAAGGAATAAGAGAACTAGGCGAGTGGTAGTGAGTAGTTCAGAAGGCATTGATGAAACAGGGTATAAAAAGAAAGAGACGGTTGATTTACAACTGGTGACCCAGGTTGTGTCTGATGATGATGACCTGTTTGAGGATACTGCTCCTTCGGCAGTTAAATCTCCGGTTATTGGATGGAAAGCTGGTTATGATGGGAAAGTTCCTTGGTTTGAGATACGCAGAGTTGCTGGAAGAATGCAAAGGTTTAAAACAATTCCTCAAATGCTTAAACACATTGACAGAAAGGATTTGGTAAACCTGTCGGCATTAATGAAGAACAAGTATGGAAATGGAAAACCAACAGATGAGCTTGATAGAGTGCTTTGCGGATATCTGACGACCATGTTTCAAGCTTCTGTCCAAGATAGTATGTTTGTACAAAAGGGTACAAGTACGTAGTGTTTGTTAAGTTGATTACCTTGAAGGTTTTTGTAACCCTGTTACTTCCACCATAACCGTATACATATATTGAAGTGTTTGTTGACATAATTCGTTTGTTTACATAGTCTTCTTCTTACCATTGAACGATACATTCCGCATAGTGTTTAATATTGTGTCAATTCGATAACAGTTTGTTAGGAATTATTAGAATAATGTTTATTTTCATTGCTGCTGTTAGTGTAGTTTGATTCCTGCTGGCAGTGTTGGTTTCTGCCGGTCATGGTTCCTGCTGGTAGCATTGTTTAGTTTCTGCTGGCAGTGTTTGTTACTGCTGGTCATGGCGTATTTTTTGTATGTTTGTTAGAGTTATTTTAGGAAGAGAAACATACGACATTGTGTTTTGCATCCAATTCCAAAGAAAATAGTTAATACAAGATCCATAGAGGATCAAAGTCTTTTAGTCATTGTCTTCTTCAACTCTTGTGTTTAGTTTCCGCATAAGCACAAGTTTATTATACATAGATTCTCATAGTAGTTGGCTTGTGTTTAAATAAGCTATGTACAAGTTCTTTTGGCTCAAAGATCTATCAAGAGGCACGATCCTACACAGTTTCTATACATATTGTTTTACATTCATATCTAAGATAATTAACAAAGATCTATCAAGGGCTCATCTGGGATCAACACCAAATCACAAAGTTTTTTCTTGAATTAAACTATCTTCTTCCTCATAGCTTGACACTGATCATAGAATCTTTGTAGTAAATCCTTAATCACATCCGATTGTTGTTCACACCTGAGTTTTGAGGTAAGCATCACCCTTAAGACTTCAAAATCAGTGGATATTCCAATTCAGCTAACATGAAGATATATACTCCACTCTGTGTTGACAGATGCTGCACATTGCAGGAACTATAAAACTCCCATGTCAGATATTGATGCAGTTGGTGAAATGCACTGATGTAGTAGGTGCTTGTATGTAGCATGAAATGCACGGGTGAATCCTACTGCTGGTGAAATTGAAGCTGTTGCTGCTCCTACCTTATTCAAATTGTTGGGTTACATGTTATTGACCGATTACAAACAACAACGATTACTAGACAATAGTAAATTGTATTTTGGGTTACAGATTTATAAATCAAGTCTACTACCTTTCAAATACCATTAAACATTGTTTATTAACTCCTTGTGCTTCCAGAAGTATTGAAGCATCCGCTCACGGTATGCTACCGCTGTTTGAAGCGGGTCATCTACTTCCAGTGGTTGGTTGCGGCACAATCTGTATAAAATAATACATACCCATACACCGCAATCGCCATATACGTCTGCTTGTTTCAGGACTGCAGGACACTGGTATGTTATTTTATATTCCTCGGCTGATATGCCCTTGCTCGCCAATATACCCTGCTGATCCAGATACATGGTAAGTTGTTTTGGCAAAATTCTTTTCAAAGTTCTCCACCACCGTGCACCATTGCCATGTACCAACCCAAGAGTGTCATAAAATGAAACAACACCACTACGTAGGTGAAGCTCAGCGAGACACCAGTGTTTATCAGGTTCATTCACGGGAAAATAAACCTAATATAGACAAATAAATGTACATATTATTATGCATACAGTTAAAATTATATTTAAAAAGGATTGTGGCAAACTAACCTTTTCAACATCTTGCCAAGCCACAGGGTAGCTTGTTCCATCTGAATAATGACTATACATCTGACCAGCCAAGATATGTCGGGCGAACAGAGAACCTGCCAAGGTCCAATCTGCATTGCTTGGTCTAAGAGACCACATAAGGTCAAACCATATATCCAAGTGTTGTGTACACAAAACAAAAATTATAAAACTTATAGTGGTTACTCAATCAAAAGTATATACAAATGTATATGACCAGATAGTGATGATGGTTCCTTACATAGTCATACAGCCAACCGCCTTTACAATCTTCAAGACATGCCAACGCTAGCCAAAAATTCATATCAGAAACAATGTTACGACCGCCCCATGGAAACTTAAAGCTTTTTGGTTTTTTTTGCTTTAAATAAACACGAAGCGAATCAGGCAGAGACACCTTGTCCTTTTTCAATTTGGGATGTCGAGTCAGATCCTAAAATAAACAAATAAATGATTAACAATAAACGAATCATAATATTGTTAATTTAAGAATAACAAATCAGACTACCTCTACAAAAGGATCTGGGTTGGCCGAATAGAACTCAGTAATTGACCGAGTTCTTGGGTTTCCAGATACGTCCTGAAAAGACACATACCATATATTAGCATAGGCCAACCAGATATTGATTTCAGTATCAATGTTTTACAGTGCTTTACATCTAAAATGACTATAGGCTCAATCAACTTCTTTCTGCAAGTAGCTGCTCTTGTCAGTCGTGTGGGTTGGACGTTGTCTGAATTCGGAGATCCAAAAAACTTATCGTGCTTTGATTTAAAGGCTTTAGCCACTAGAGCAACTTTAGCCGCCTTTTTTTTCTTTTTGATTGTCTTCCTTTTGCGTTCAGAAAAAACAAAGTCCAAGCAAGGTTTGTCATTGGGACCGACCACATTTGCATACCCTTGGTTGGTGAGTGTTTGTTGAAATGGTGTTGTTTGATCTTGCTGCATAGCATAGGTTGTAATTAACACCGACCACAAGACATAGAAAGGAACAATTATTAACCTTTTTAAAATTAAAGTAAACCATGTACCTCAACATATGTCTGCAATGGGGTTGTTTGTTCTTTATGCTCGCAAATAGCATTTGCATTCTCAACACCCTTACCATTTACATTATCAAACGGTACTTCTTCTAACGAAACACTAGTGACATCCGCTTCGTCGTTTACATAATTCATGACATCATCATACACCACCGGATGATCCTGGTACAATAAAGATGTATAAATAAATAGGAAAATAAGGAAGCTTGTATGTTGTGAAAGTATTTTTTCAAGATAACATACATGAACGTAGACGAAGGATGTTGTTTGATTAATGTCCTTCTCATGGAATGCCACAACTTGATTCGCAGGTTGATGATGATCAAGAGCAGGGAAGTCAGGGGTAACCCCTAATTCACATGCTTTTACAAGAACGTCCATCCCACCCACCTGAGATTCGTTGTAGCCTTGCTGCCCAATATCCATGTCAATTTCCATGTGATAGGCTGTAACACTGGTCGTAACACCAGTATCAGCTTCACAAGCTAATGACGTGGCCTGTAGTTGACGAAATAATACAACATTTAATGAATTAAATGTACGATTAAAGGGTAAACATTAACGGGGAAATTAGATACTTATAAACGTATGCCAAAAAAACACAAAGTAAAAGTAAACCTTTAAACAAACAGGATTGTCAACTTCCATTGGATGAGCATGATCGACATCATCATCAGCATGATCATCATCAACATCTCGGCCTGTAACACCATTATCAACATCATCTTCACAACGTGATGACGGGGTCTGTAGTTGACAAAATGATATAAGTGTAATACTTAACGAGGAATTGATCTTCGTATAAAGTTAGGAGAATAAAACATATAAGGTGAATACAAACCATGTAAATATCAGGGTTGACATCAGACTTGACTGGAAAATCTGGATCATCGGTGTTTTCGTTAAAAACAGTCTCTAACTCTGAAAATTTTGTTTTCACCTTCTGAAACAGCTCGCGAATGTCTTGTTTAGGGACAGACGCTATGTGCTTCGCTATCAACGAAATATCAGTTTGCAAATCAAATATCTTGCCCAATATAGGATTTGTTCCAAAAATCTTTTCATCTTGGCCTTGCCTGATTGGACACCATTTACGTTTTCAACATCATTTTTATCTAAAGTTTCTAAACTTGGTGCTTCATGTTGATCATCTGCGCTACCAGCTTGTTGGTGATCCTCTGATCTACGAAGTTGGTTGTGATCGTCTGCGGTATCAGGTTGGCGGTCATCCTCTGCGCTATCAGGTTGGTGATCATCCTCTGCGCTATCAGGTTGTTGGTCTTCCTCTGCCCTTGACAGGTCTGAATCAGACAAACCCTTTATAAAGGGGATGCTGGCAATACACCACGTTTGTCTCAATTCGCGCTTGGTTGCATAAAGTGCCTTAATAGGAATTGACTCCTAAAAAAACAAATAGTAAATAACTTTGTATGTGAACAAATTTAAATAAATGTCCAAGAAATTTGCCATCAAAGATAGTGTCATGCTTACCGGTCCAAAGAGTGTTTTAGGGTCTGATCTTCTAAACTTTCAACTTTTAGACCAAGCAAGACCTCGTGGAATGACGTTCGTGTCTTTCGCCCACCAGTTGCCGCATTTAGGAAAAGTCTCCAAAATCCATATCTGTAATATGTGCTTGTTTAAAATGTATATAATGTGGAAAAAAAGTGGTTCAAAGTGCAGGTTATAACCGTGTTCAAAACTATATAATCAATATATATATCTAATACAAAAAACCTAGTAATGGATACAAAACAGATACAAACATTTTGTACACCAGATACATTATATATATATATAGCAATTACTCAGAATTCAGACTAAATACAACAATACTAAATAGTATAATGAGTATAGTTGGGAACTTCAGTACAGAGTTGTAAGTATGGCATACCTTGAAAGCCCAAACAAAACCGTATAGATTGTATGTCGCACTATACTTTGGGTTTTTTTCCAACTTCGCCAAATGAACTTTTATGTGTTTCTCAACAACATTCACAGTCCTTTGATAAAATTTATGCCACATGTATTCACCCCAAGGAAAATCGTTCCAAGCATCAAAGTCCACCACCAAAGACAGTATATGACGAGGGATACAATTCCTTTCTTCATTACCCATAAACACCAACATAGCAACTATCAAAAGACACAACCTAATAGCATCCTCATCCGAAACAGCTAAGAACCTATTTGTATCTTTAAGTAGTGTCAAACAATCACTGCCATATACAGTTTTTATACCAGCTGTCTTTTTTTCTGGAAATACACGGTCACGAAATGCATTTGCTTGATTTTCATTTTCACAAACTTTCCCAAATCGAAAACCTGTTATTAAACAAAATTCTTGACGCCCAAACTCTAACAAATCATCCCCAATTTTGAACTGCAATGGTGGGGAATCGGACGATATGTTATGAACTTTTAACTGATGCTGTAAAACAGAATGCATCAACTGGCAGTCATTACCACAAAACCGAATATCCAACCATGGACCAAAGACTATGTTTCTGAACAACCTATGCCGCTTTTCATTCTTCACCAAAATGTCTTTGATTTTTGTAAGCAAATCCATATCAGATCGAACGACGATTTTACAGGTGTACAACTCACTCGACATATCGAATTACAGGGTGTTAAGGAATTATGATTTGTTAGTTGTGTGATGCTTTGCCTATGGAAAAGAAGCTGTTTGTGTATTGATGTGTATTCTGTAATGAGTTGTAATCAAATTATCGAATTACAGGTTAATATCTATAAAAAAAACTGCCTAATTTTAATGCATGTAAAATGACCAAAATATCCTTTTGTTCATGTATTTGTTGCCCAACAATCAAAAGTTGCCCAAAAAACAATACGTCCCATGTACATCATAGCAACAGTAGTAGAGGTATTTTGGTGGGTGACATGGCATCATTGGTCCGTCGGATCGGTTGCCCTGGTCTAAGGGGAGAATTTTTTGAAACCGGGTCGGATAGTCTTAGCACTTGGGCAACCGGGGCATTTTAGTAATTATCCCTATATATAATATATATACACATATTAAGTCGAAATTTTTGAATAACAGAGGAGATATCGATCTGGGCTTATGGGAGTTGTACTATATGCTTAATAGAGTTATACTATTATTTAGAATATAAGAAAAATATAACTTTATCATTTTATTAAGTTATAAAAATTAATTGTTAATTTTTATTATGTTTAAAAGTAAATAAGTGGGATTTTTAGTTCTTATGCATTAGGCACTTGTACATTGAGTTTAAAGACTTGTAAAAATATTTAGTGAGTTTAGAAAAATTAATCTTTAAGAATTATGCATGTATGGTTTGCAAACTATGCTTTAAAATAAATATAAATAGGATTTTATTAAAGATTTTATAAATATATGGTTTCATGCATAAAGGACTTGTACTTGAGCTTATATGACCTGTATATTAAATATTTTGTAAAAATATTATATAAATAATTTAGGGTTTGTGAAATGAAACTATAGTTTTATGAAATTAGGGTTTTCTCGGAAACTAAAATAGAATTAGGGTTTCTGGTGCTTTGGTAACTTGTACATTAGCTCAGATAAGTTTTACTTTTACGTTCTAAGGTTTTGTTATTCATATTTGGTGTTGTGATGAATTTTAGGGTTTTATAGAAACTCTATATAGATAATGAATGTTTTGTTTGTACGTTCGTTAAGGATTTATCGTAAAGTGGTAAATGATATATTGTAATGATTTCATATAAATATGTTTATGAAATAAACATGAGGTTCTTTAGGTTGGTCTGTGTGATAGTGTTGGGTCATGTAAAACCCAAGAATGCTTCGAACATGATTTGGACACAAATTAACTAAGTGTTAACTTAAACCGAGAACAATTCAAGTCACTGAGAGAACAGCCTCTCAGTGAGTCATCTTCAGGATGCTTAAGGCGAATTCAAGAAGAAGGATTCACTACTCAGGAAGGCGGTACTCCCTGAGTAGGACTTAAGCCAAAGAAGAAGATGATGGTTTCAGTGAGTATTGGATAAGAGCTCACTGAACCCCAGTCTCCTCAACCAACAAAGTGATTGAATGACTGAGGAACCAACGCCTGAAGAAAAGGCGGGAACAATAGGGAAAAGATCTGAGAAGATAAGAGTGTAAACCCAACACTCTTCTCTTGTCAGACTCTACCTTCCCTATTGCGGCTAAAAGTCATGGAGTGTCAGCCAACAACTCCCAAAGACTTATTTAGCCCTTTCCTATTGGTTCTTGGAAATGACAATTACTATTTATAATTGTCAGACACGCAACCTCAACAACTTGTATTATATTTAATCACTTATACTTAGAATACTTGTGTATAAATAGATCAACTGTGAGAGAAGTTAAGGTGTGCTTTGTATAATTAAAGTCTTGAACTTTTACAAAGAAACTTCTCTCCTACAAAGAGTATACAACTCACTGAGATAGCTCAGTGGGTATATTGTTACCACTCAAGCAAAACTTGAGTTTCGATAGGAGACACCCCATACCCTTGTCTATTCAATCCCAAGTGTTTGTTCCGCAAAACACTTGGGTATAGATTCTTGGAATTATTTCTAATAAGAATTTAAACGTTGAAAAATATTGTTGTTTTTACATTCACGTTTTATAACTGTTAGAATAATCCTTAAACATTGTATTAAGTCATTAACACTAATAGATTAACTTTCTAGTTAATTCTAATCGTGTAAAGGGACCAACAAGTGGTATCAGAGCCTCTGGTTTATAAAATCTTTTAAAGTAACCAAGAGTGCTCTAGGTTTTTAAAACCAAGATCCTACTATGGCTGATATCAATGTACCCCAGCTAGTCGACAAAAAGGGTGGCAGCTACTCAGCTGTTGCACCCAGACTTGAAGCTGGGAAATTTAGCAAATGGAAGAAGCGTATGATTTGCTATCTTACTGGTATGGAACCCTACTACATCACCTGTATCAGGGATGGCCCATTTGTCCCTAAGACTGGCACAGGGCTAAACAAGCCTGAAGCCCAATGGACCATAGATGAGAGGAGGGTGGTCAATCAAGACCAACGCCTGAAAAGCATCCTTATATCATGTCTTCCTGACGATATAATGGAATCAGTCATCAACTGTCTAACAGCCAAGCAAACTTGGGATGACTTGGTAAACAGCTTTGAGGGTCCCTCAGATACCAAGGAAAATAGGGTCATGGACCTTAAACTTGAGTATAATACTTTCAGGGCAAAGGACTCTGAAAGTCTCTCACAGACCTACACCAGATACAAAACTTTGATAAATGAATTATCAAATGATGGTGTTGTACTGACCAAACATGAGACAAATGTTGGCTTTGTCAACAGTCTCCCTGAGAAGTGGCTCAACTTCTCACAAGGCCTGAGGAATGCTAACCACATTCAGACCCTCGAGCTCCCTGAAATTTATGGGAAGTTTGTCTATGAAGACAACTTGATCTCAAGGAGATACCCTGACTCAAAAACACATGAGTCCAAAAAGGCCTTAACCTCAACACCCATATCAACTGCTTTCTATTCTAATGGTGTTGTGCAGGATACTCAAGAGGTTTCTGAAGAAGAAATTGATGAAAGGACTGATGAGGAATACCTTAATGACCTGAACTTGGAATTCCAAGAGAGGGCACTCCTTGCTAGTTCAAAACGTTTCATCAAAAGAAATCAGTCCAACTTTACAAAATCAAAAGCAAATGAAACCACTGAATGCTTTAAATGTGGTAAAAAGGGTCATTTTGCTAAGGACTGTTATTCTAAAACTTTCTCAGAACCCTCTTACAAATTTTCAGGAACTAGCAAGTTTCAACCTAAAATATTTCAGTCCACCCAACAATACCAAAACAAGGGTCAAAAGGATTTTGAAACAAAATATAGGAATGTCAAAGCTAAACTTGCACTTCTTGAAACTAACCCCATATTGTCTCAGGCTGCTCAAACATCTAAACCTATTCAGACAAAGAACAAGGTTCTAATAGCTGAAGCATATGATTGGGATGATGAAGAGGTTTCCTCGGATGAGGAAATAAGAGTTAGTGCACTGATGGCACTTTCTGAAGAGGATCAGGTGGCTGTAGGAAAAGGCCATGCTAGAAATGGAGAGTGGGTCAACATCACCATGAAAAAGGTTAATACTTTACTTTCTATGGATGATGATTCTGATTGGAAGTCTTACATGAATTACATTTGTGTTGATTTAAAGTTTGTTGAAGAACAAAGGCTTAACTTGCTTTCAAAATATAACATTATTGTGTCAGAATTGAATAAATGTAGAGATGAACTGCTTGTACTTAAGCAAGCCAAACTAGAAACAATAACTCTACAAATTCAGAACACTGAGATTTTGAAACAAAACCAAGTCCTTCAAACTGAACTTAACAAAGAAAAGGCTATCATTCAAAGCTGGACCAAGAAGAACCCTAAGGTTTTTGACACTATGGGATTAATCTCTCAGAAAACCATTGGCATTGACCCTCTTATGGTTGATCCAATTGTGTGTCAAAATGAATTAAACTTTGTTCCAGCTGGCATATCTTTTGAGCAAGAAATGCTTCCCAAGTCAAATGACTGGATTGTCAGGGACAACCCAGTCAGTAAGTTACCAAACTTTGAGACTGGAAAGATCTTGCTTCCTGAAAGTCAGGCCTTGAAAAACATGCTAGGACTCACTGAAAAACTCAGTAAGCTTGAACTCACTGAACCACTCACTGAGTCCTTGGATGAGTCTGAATCAGAATCATACCCTCCACTTCCTCCACTGAATACCCTACAGGGTGCTAAACCTAACCTAGGCCTCCCACCTATGGTCTTCTCACCACACTCTCCTAAGGAGAGATCAGGAAGGGGAACAACCATCCTGAAAAGAGCAAACCTTGTAGTCTCAGTAAATACTGATGACTCATCAACTTCAGTCCCTTCTGAAGAAACTACCCAAAGCCCTGACTCAAAAATTGATCAGTTGGCTGAAATGGTCAGGAAGCTAGGAGAAAAGATTGACTCTTCTGAGAAATCTTCTCAATCCAAGAAGGAACAAAAACCAACTTCCTCAAAGACCAAACCCAAGACCACCAAACCACTGAAAAGATGTGAGCTTTGCAACTATACAAATCATCTCACTGATGATTGTTATAGAGTTCTTTATTGCATGATTTGCAAAAAGGAAGATCACAGGACCTCTGATCATAAACAATGCTCAGTCATGTCAAACTTTTCAGGACTCAAGGCTCAGTGCCTGAACTATCCTTCTGATTCTAAGCAGAAACAGAAGCAAAAGGCCAAGCCTTTTCCTCCCTGCCCTTTGTGTGGATTTAATGACCACCATCCTGACGATTGTCAATATGACAAACATGGTGAATCTAGTGGAAGCTCCACTCAGAAATCCTCAGGAAAAGACAAGGTCATTCAGTCAAAAAGAGGAAGAAAGCAATCCTCTCAGACTACTGAGGCTAACCCTACTACCAAATGCAAAACATGTGGTAGCTCAGTCCACTCAACCACTGACCATGAATCAATTAATACTTTCATAAGGACCTACAATACCAAACCCTCCATGAAATGGAGTCCTAGAAAGAACTGACCTAGTTTACTATTTGTGCAGAAACATGCTAGGGATCCTGTTTGGCATCTAGATAGTGGATGTTCAAGGAGCATGACTGGTGTTAAGGAGTGTCTGCACAAATATGTAGAAGAACCAGGACCCAAAGTGATATTTGCTGACAATTCATCATGTCTCACTGAAGGTTATGGTTCAGTCAACTGCAATGGTATTGTCTTTACTAGGATAGCATATGTAAATGGTCTTAAGTATAATCTGATCAGTGTCAGTCAACTATGTGATGCAAAGTACATAGTTCAGTTTGATGATAAGCAAGGAACCATCTTCAATGCAAATAAGGAAATTGTCCTCATTGCACCTAGGAGACAAGATGTTTATGTACTAGACATGTCAAGTCTAACTCAGGATGGAACATGTCTCTTTGCTAAGGCCACTGATGCACTCAACTGGCTTTGGCACAAGAGACTAACCCACCTGAACTTCAAGAACATTAACAAACTTGTAAAACAAAACAAGGTCCTTGGCTTACCATCACTTGTGTTTTCTAAGGATAAACCATGCTCAGCTTGTGAAAAAGGTAAACATCACAGAGCATCCTTTAAAACCAAAACCAACTTTTCCATCAGGAACTGCCTACATCTTCTCCATATGGATCTATTTGGACCTGTCAGTCCAAGGTCTATTAACCATGAGAAGTATACTCTGGTCATAGTGGATGAATACTCAAGATACACCTGGGTATTCTTCCTGATCAAAAAGAGTCAGGCAGCTGAAACAATTATGTCCTTTGTCAGGAACATTGAAAATCAAAATGACATTAAAGTCAAACAAATTAGAACTGACAATGGGACTGAGTTCAAAAATAATGAACTTGAAAGTTTCTGTGATGAGAAAGGTATTTCCCAAAACTTTTCCTCTCCATACACACCTGAACAAAATGGTGTTGCTGAGAGGAAAAACAGAACACTCATTGAAGCTGCCAGGACAATGCTATGTGGATCAGTCCTTTCCAACCATTTTTGGACTGAAGCAGTCAAAACTGCCTGTTATACACAAAACAGATCCATAATTGTCAAGAGACATGGGAAAACCCCATATGAGTTATTCAAAGGAAGAATCCCTGACATCAGCTACTTTCATGTCTTTGGGTGTCCTGTGTTTATTCATAATCACAAGGATCACCTAGGAAAATTTGATGCAAAAGCTGATGATGGATACTTCCTAGGATACTCACTTGTCTCAAAAGCCTTCAAAGTGTTCAACACAAGGAGACAGCAGACTGAGGAAACATTTCATGTTACCTTTGATGAGAGCACTGATACCATCAGGTTCTCAACTGCCTCAGTAGATGAAATAGGAATTGATAATTCTTCTAGATATCCTCCTGATGAATATCTGTCTGAAAACAATTCTTCTATCCAGTATCAAGATGATGCTAACCTCTCCTACTACATTATCCCTCACAACCTACCAAACCCAACCATCACTGAGTTTGTTGAAGCACATACAAGAACTGATGATATCCTTCAGTCTGAACAAAATACTCAGGACCCAAACAATCTCAGTGATGACACAACCCACTTAGACACACAAGAAAATGGAAATCTTGTGTCCAATCCTGATCATACCCATCAGGCTTCTACAAGTTCTAACCCACTCCCAAGACCTCAGGATAGCTGGACCAGATCTCAGGATATAGAACTTGTCAATATCATTGGTGAGCCTTCTGAAGGCATGCTCACAAGAAGCATGGCTGCTGAACTGAGAGCAGCCTCATCCAATGAATGCCTATTTGTGGACTTCATTTCCACAATTGAACCCAAAAGTGTTAAAGAAGCACTTAAACATCCAAGTTGGGTTCAGGCCATGCATGATGAACTAGAACAATTTGACAGAAACAAGGTAATGACCTTGGTCAAATGTCCTGAGAATGTCTCAGTCATTGGCATGAAATGGGTATTCAAAAACAAAACTGATGAAAATGGCATAGTCATTAAAAACAAAGCCAGACTTGTAGCCAAAGGCTATAATCAACAAGAAGGCATTGACTATGAAGAAACATTTGCACCAGTAGCAAGGATGGAAGCCATCAGGATCTTCCTTGCTTTTGCTACATACATGAACTTCAAGGTGTACCAAATGGATGTCAAAAGTGCATTCTTAAATGGATCACTGAAAGAAGAAGTTTATGTTGAGCAACCTCCTGGATTTGAAAGCCATGAGTCTCCTGATCATGTCTATAAGCTTAACAAAGCCCTTTATGGACTAAAGCAAGCTCCCAGGGCATGGTATGAGACTCTCTCAGCCTTCTTAATCCAAAACAAATTTGTCAGAGGCAAGATAGACAACACATTGTTTATCTATAAGACAAATAATGATGTCATACTAGTACAAGTGTATGTAGATGACATCATCTTTGGCTCAACAAGTTTCAAACTTTGCAAACAATTTGAAAAACTAATGGCAAAGAAGTTTGAAATGAGCATGATGGGGGAACTGACATACTTTCTTGGTCTTCAGATCAAACAGACTGATAGAGGAACCACTATCAGTCAAGAGAAGTATGTAAAGAATCTACTGAAGAAGTATGATCTCAGTGACTGTGCCTCAGTCAAAACTCCCATGGCTCCCCCAAACAACCTTGGTCCTGACCTAACTGGTAAACCAGTCAATCAAACTCTCTTTAGAGGAATGATAGGATCACTGATGTATCTACTTGCATCAAGGCCTGATATCCAATTCTCAGTATGTCTATGTGCCAGATATCAATCTAACCCAAGAGAATCTCATGTCACTGCTGTGAAAAGGATATTCAGGTACCTGAAGGGCACTCCTAACCTTGGATTATACTATCCAAAGTGCTCAGGACTTGATCTCAAAGGATACTCAGACTCTGACTATGCTGGATGCAACATGGATAGAAAAAGCACATCAGGCTCCTGCCAAATTCTAGGTGGGAAATTAGTCTGTTGGAGTGCTAAGAAGCAACAATCAGTTGCCCTATCCTCAGCTGAGGCTGAATATGTTGCTGCAGCTAGTTGTTGTGCAAATGTACTCTGGATGAAAAGTCAACTCAGTGACTATGGAATTCAGTACAAGATGGTTCCCATCTTTTGTGATAACACAAGTGCAATTGCAATCTCTAACAACCCTGTTCTTCATCAGAGAACAAAACATATTGATATCAGATATCACTTCATCAGGGACCATGTCATAAATGGTGACATTGAATTACACTTCATTCCTACTGAATATCAGTTAGCTGATATCTTCACCAAACCTTTGGATGAACCAACCTTCACAAGACTGAAAGCTGAATTAGGAATGTTGGATATAGAGAATCAGTCCACTGACTAATTTTTCCAACAAAAGTGTAAATTCTTAACATCTCAGGTCCCTGACTCAATATGTATATCAGTGAAAACATCTCACTGAATCATCATCCTCAGGAACTAAACCCAAGTTCCTGAATCCTTGTCTCAGGAATCAATCCTCATTCC
The DNA here is from genome assembly GCA_021014915.2 of Artemisia tridentata subsp. tridentata. Taxonomy (NCBI): domain Eukaryota; kingdom Viridiplantae; phylum Streptophyta; class Magnoliopsida; order Asterales; family Asteraceae; genus Artemisia; species Artemisia tridentata. The sequence goes on from CP139505.1 coordinate 157,018,829, forward strand.
TGAATCATCAGTGACTAAACCCAAGTCCCTGAATACCAATCACTGAATGAAAAGTCATTCAGGACCCTGAAAAGGACATTAAATACTAACTTAAATGCTCTAAGTATCTAGTTAGTAAATGTCCGAGGTTGGTAACTGAACACATATTTAATTCAAGAATATTTGTTCCTTTTAGCCTTTCTGGCTTCCACCTATGGGCCACCACATTCCCACTTGGCATTAAATGCCTCTCCAATCACATTTCAGATATGTGATGACTCAACTCTGCAAGTTGCACTTTTGCAGAACTGCTCAACTGTTCACCTCGACTGTTGCGCTAAACCTGGAAAGTGGAGTGTTGGCATTAAATGCGGATCCCAAAACTTATTATTCAAATCAATTTCCAAATAATTTTTTTGAATAAATAACGATTTGCTCAAATGACCAAAACACCCCCATCTCCTCTTTCCTATAAATACCCCAACCAGAAGAATTCACACACACGTTTTTATAGAATTTTTAAGCAAAACTCTGCCATTTTCTTTTCTCAAAAACAAATTGTGTGTGCATTCTTAAGCTTTAGAACCCCTTTAACCCTAGTCAAACCCAGACTTACCCATAAATGGCTTCTTCTAAAGCTGTGAAATATGCCCCCAACGTGGATTTCACAATGGAGGGTGTAGACCTAACCAAAAATAATGTGGTGGGAAATTTCTCATATCCACAAATGTACCCAGCCTACAAGAACGTTATGAAATATCTTCGTAATTGTTTTCTTGCAAAGGCTTTCACCCATACCCCCTCAGTCATCTATCATGACTATTTGAGGGAATTCTGGTGTACGGCTGTGGCAACCAGCCCCAAAGACACCAAAGAGTCAATCATCACCTTCACGGTGATGAATGGGAGCAGAACCCTCTCCTTTGACTACTCAGCATTCATCAAAGCCACAGGCCTTGACTTTGCTGAAGCCTTTTCCCCCAACCCTACTGATCAGGAAATAAAGAATGAACTGATCTTTCTTGCACCCCATGACCCCAGACGCCCTGAAATGTCTGTGGGAGGCTTACTGGAAAAGGCTCCAGTAGTCAAAACATGGTTCCACCCTATTTGGAGGATACTGATGACATTTGTCATTCAGGTCCTGGGTGGAAATAAATCCTCTACGGAACAATTGAACTCATCACAACAATTGATGTTGTTCAGTCTCCTTGAGGGTACAAAAATAGACATCGGAGGAATCATCTTCTGAGACCTCGTTGCTAAGCTCTCAGGAAAACATAGGCAAAGGCACATGTCCTATCCTAGATTTGTTTCCTGTGTGCTTCAGGACCTACTCGGTTCTGACTATGTGAGGACTGATGCAGAAGGTACGAAGCCTGAGGTACTGCACAAGTCAAACTTCACTAGTAGCATAAGTGAGGTTACACAGATTGCCCTGACTGAATACATGCAATCAGTCATTCAGGGCAATGACGCTATCTCTCCTGTTCCTTCACCGACCAAAAAGGTGAAGAAGACAAAGAAGGGTCAGTCCAGCCAGGTGGTTAGACCCAAGCCACTCGCCACTGAGACTGATCCTCAAAACCAACTCAACCTCAAAAAGAGGTTGAAAAAGGCCGAGACCTCTGAGACACCCATTTCTGAGACCCTCTTGACCTCAAAACAAAGGCCAACGGAAGTCACTGAGCAATCATCCTCAGTGACCTCGGGCACTCCCATTCCACATGGTCCAACTGACAAAAACAAGTCAGACAGATCAGGAAGCATTCCCCCCTCACATCCCGATGAAGGTACTGATAAATCACAATCAGTGCCCAAGGGAGGAAAGGGTCCTGAACCCTCGGTAGGGCAGCACCACCCTACTGGGAAGAGGATCCACACCCCCTCACATCCCGATGAAGGAGCTGTCAAAAAACAATCAGTTCCCAAGGGAGGAAAGGGTTCTAAATCCTCGGTAAGGCAGCACTACCTTACTGAGAAGGGGACCCACAAACATTCACATCCCGTTAACGTTCCTGAGAAATCATCCTCAGGATCTCAGGGAGTAAAGGACCCTAAATCCCCTGAAGGACAGCACAATCCTGATGGGAAGGGGGTCCACAAATCTTCACAATCAGTACCTAGTGATACTACTGGAAAGCACCCATCAGTAGTTGAAGGTGCTAAGGGGGACAAAGACTCAGAGGGAAAGAAACAACCCGCTGATATGGAACCCATCAACCCCTCAGGCGGATCCAGTCCTTCAGGAACTGCCCCCAAAAGCCAGGCTGGTGTTACCCCAGTTGTTATGGCTAGTCAGGCTGAGAAAACCCACTCAGTTATTATGACAAAGGGGTCAGGACCTGACCAAACCGAAGGCAAATCTTTTTATAAAGAGGAGCCGGTTGATTTTTTGGGTATTGAGTCCATGGGGGACTATCAGGCTTTTATGGAGTCTGATGAAGAGCTCAGGGAAGAGAGTGAAGAAGAGATTTTTGAGGCAGGAGAGGATATGGAAACTGATGTACAACCTGAACAACCTGAACCATCACATCAGTCCTCTCCAAGCCAAAGTGAAAAGTCAGGTTCGAAATCTCCTGAATCTTCTGATACTGGGGATATCCTCCAAAAGTATGATAACTCTCTTCCCCTCACTGAAAGAACATTGGTCAAATTCCTACTTAAGACCAACAGAGCTCTTTTCACTGGTCTCACTGAAGAGATGTTTGATCAACACACTGAAGCAGCTGTTCACTATGCCAACCTGAAGGCAGATGTTGAAAGTTTTCATGAAGATGTGATCGAAATCCAATCAGACACCAAACATTCCCTGACAGCTATTGATCTTCATTTCCAGAAGTTCAATCTTTCTCTTGAAGGCATCACCAAAAGCCTTGGTACTATTCAGACAGCTGTTAAAGATGACCCCATACTCACTGAAAAGATCCTTCAAGCTGCTGAGACTTATCAGAAGCAGTCAGCTGAAATCCATGATCTCTTCAGCTTACTGAAGGATTCTAAACTTCAGGGTCTTACTACCTCCTTGGACTCAATCAGGACTACCATGGGTCTTCAGGAAAAACATCTTGGTACTTGGGCACAATCTTCCACATCCTTGGCATGGTCTCTTGGCTCAAGGATGTCAGGCATCGAAGCTTCTTAGGCTTCTCTGGCAGATCAGATCTCGAGTCTTCAGAAAGACACCTCGGACATCAAATCAATGATGACTGAGATCTATCAGGCCTTCAAAGGTCCTACTACTCCAGTGACTCCAACTCTTGCTATCACCATGGCTCATGCAACAGTTGAGGGGGAGAAAGACACTGGAGTCTCAAGCCAACAACCTCCTTCTCACACTGAGGGGGAGATTCCTTCTCACACTGAGGAAGCCTCTTCCTCCCATCAAGATAAAGGCAAAGGCATTCTCACTGAGCCTGAGCCTCAACCAGCACCTATCACGGTTGCAAAGGATCCTGAATCACCTCTCAGGATCCCATATGAAATTGATGGAGTTCTTTACCACTTCTCAGCTGATGAACTCAGTACTTATCTTCAGGAAGAGGAGGCAAAGAAGAAGTTGAAGGAAGAGGAGGAGGCAAGCAAGTCTGCCTTAATCAAGGTTGTTCATGAGGAGGCTGAGAAAATTGGTCTTGAGGCTAAGGATCTCTCAGGAAGAAAAGGTGGTATGACCTTTGTGAAAGCTCAGTCTGAGGAGATGACCACTCTCAGGCAGAAAAGGGAGGAAAGAGCCAAACGGGCTGAAGAGATCAGGCAGAATAGGATTAAGAAATATCAGTGGTACATGAATGAAAGGTTAAAGCCAGAACCAATCACTGATGTTCATATTCAAAGAAACACCAATCCTGCCGTTGTCACTGTCTACAGAGGTGCTGACAAGAGAAACTTTGATGTTCATTCACCTTTCAGATTCGCTGACTTTGGGATCACTGAATTGGACGAGTTGGGTCCATTAATAGCAAAGAAATCAAATGTTGTGGTCCCTAATCTGATGAAGTCTTTGAGTCTGAGGTATGAAAGATTGGCTGCAGCACCTAAGGAACTTGGCATTCAATCTCCTCTACCTGAATCTGCACAACCTGCTACTTCTCAGTCTTCTTCAAGAAAAAGAAAGAAGATAGAAGCTGAGCCTGAGATCAAGATTCCTGGTCTTGACTGCAATAGGGCTCTCCCTGAAGGTGTTCCTTTCAGGAACAATATGGTCATTGAACAGCCTGAAAGAGGTTTGTTCTTCATTGATGAGTTTGGTGACAAAGCCTTCCAGAGGTGGATTGATATTGATCTATCAGGGATCAAAGCTATGCTAGGCTTTCTGATAATGGCCTCTCCACTCAAGAGTCCTGAGAATGTAAGGTTTTGTCATGACCTGAAAAGAAAAATCAATGAACATCCTGACCAACATGAGCTGCAGTCAAAGAAGCCCAAGCTTGAAGCCCTTGGAATCAAATTGAACTAATGACCTGCCTGAACACCCACCACTATCCCTTTTTGTACTTAGTTCTGTTAGGACTTGTAAATGATATTAATAAGATGATGTTTTTATTATTTCAGTGTCCTTATTTACATTCTAGTACATTCAGTATGAGTAGAAGTCTTTAGCTCACTCATATCTGATCAAAAACACTTAGGAATAATTTATATCCAAATAGGGGGAGATTGTTAGGTCATGTAAAACCCAAGAATGCTTCGAACATGATTTGGACACAAATTAACTAAGTGTTAACTTAAACCGAGAACAATTCAAGTCACTGAGAGAACAGCCTCTCAGTGAGTCATCTTCAGGATGCTTAAGGCGAATTCAAGAAAAAGGATTCACTACTCAGGAAGGCGGTACTCCCTGAGTAGGACTTAAGCCAAAGAAGAAGATGATGGTTTCAGTGAGTATTGGATAAGAGCTCACTGAACCCCAGTCTCCTCAACCAACAAAGTGATTGAATGACTGAGGAACCAACGCCTGAAGAAAAGGCGGGAACAATAGGGAAAAGATCTGAGAAGATAAGAGTGTAAACCCAACACTCTTCTCTTGTCAGACTCTACCTTCCCTATTGCGGCTAAAAGTCATGGAGTGTCAGCCAACAACTCCCAAAGACTTATTTAGCCCTTTCCTATTGGTTCTTGGAAATGACAATTACTATTTATAATTGTCAGACACGCAACCTCAACAACTTGTATTATATTTAATCACTTATACTTAGAATACTTGTGTATAAATAGATCAACTGTGAGAGAAGTTAAGGTGTGCTTTGTATAATTAAAGTCTTGAACTTTTACAAAGAAACTTCTCTCCTACAAAGAGTATACAACTCACTGAGATAGCTCAGTGGGTATATTGTTACCACTCAAGCAAAACTTGAGTTTCGATAGGAGACACCCCATACCCTTGTCTATTCAATCCCAAGTGTTTGTTCCGCAAAACACTTGGGTATAGATTCTTGGAATTATTTCTAATAAGAATTTAAACGTTGAAAAATATTGTTGTTTTTACATTCACGTTTTATAACTGTTAGAATAATCCTTAAACATTGTATTAAGTCATTAACACTAATAGATTAACTTTCTAGTTAATTCTAATCGTGTAAAGGGACCAACAGATAGCACGTTTATCAGAGATGTGAGTTACGTCACATCAGTTAGGAGATACAATCAAATAAAAAAAATTATACGTGAAAAAAGGATAACTATTCTGTAAAGTAGTTCGTTTAAATGGGAAATTTTACGAGTGGTTACAGTATGCCCCCGTTGAAGGGAATCTCGTCGCGAGATTCGATATGTGTTAGTTGGAAAGTTGGGAAAAGTGAAGTATGGAGATAACTAGGTTCAGATTTCTAACCTATTCAGATAGAGAACGCGATAAAGGAAAATCGTACAACGATTTGGTTTAGGACGAGAGTTTGATATGCTTAAAATGCCTCAAGTTAAAAATGATATTATCTAAAATATTATCTCATTCTTAGGCCTTATCTCTGATAATGTCGTTTTACTGCTAATCCTTGGTTTTCCGTTTGATATCTAAGGGATCGAGGTTTGGTCAGTCTTATCTCTACTGGATGAGCTAAATTTGAATGTTTTGCCACCTAATAAATCACTGTGCAACGGTCAGATTCCAACGGTCAGGAACAGTGTTTCCAACGGTCATGTAACGGCTAGTTTTTCCACCTATAAATACTTCATTTCTAATCCTCATTCTTTCACCACCAATTTCTTTCTAAAAACCCTCAAAATGCCACATCTTGTTACATTTTTAGCGATCGTCTACGTGGTCCTTGCGGTTTCCTATTTGGCTTACGTACCCAATGAAGATTATGCCTTTCTAGTTTGCGTTCTAGCAATCATTATGCCTATTGTGGTCTTTGCTATCAGAGTCGACAAGATTTGGGGGTAAGGGTTTTTTTTTTTTTTTTTTAAGGTAACCCTCAAAATTCTTATTTATTCTTATGCCTAGTTTCTATTCTTGTAGGATAATCAAGGTTATTCATCCGGTTGTGGCTCTAACGATTGTATTGTTGGTGGCTATCCTCATATTCATGGCGGGTCAACCTATTGAAGAATCTGTTCCATATTTTGTAATCATTGTAACCTTAGTACTTCCGTTCTTAATCATTTCTCTATGTATGAACTTCCGAGGTTTCGAATAAAATCTTAGGGTTTTTCTATCTACAATGTTGTAGAATTCCTATCTTAGAAATGATGGGTAGTAGATGTAGACTTTTGTTGTATTAAATCTAAATAATAGTTTATAAACAATTTGTTTTGTTTCAATGTTTTGCTTTTGAATGAAAATTTGTAGTAGAAAATCTGAAAATATAACTGTCCAATTCACTACATGATTCTTCCTAAATTATACATAGTTGATCAGGCTATGTATAATTGAGGACCAAATGATGTGATGTTTGGTTCAGTCACTGTGATATTTATTCTTTTTCAAAAAGTTTTAGATGGTATTCAACGCTTTATTTCTGTAAAATAACTTCATAAATAATTTTCAAAAGAGTAGGAAAATTTTCAGTCCACCCTACGGTAATAGGTTAGGGATTTCTTAAGGTACTTAATGAGATAACCTCGAAATAAATCTTAGAGTTTTCTAGGGTTCTACTAGGTATGTCTATGAATAGAGTATGGAGAAATGGGGTAGATATAGAAGCTAAACGTAGATTGAGATCATGACGGAATTGTTACGAGATAGAGATTTCATAGAGTAGGAAGATAATTTATTTAGATTACTTCCATCGTAACTAAGGAGTATCTGAAAGGAAAATACAACTTAAAGAGTTCTAAACCTCAAATTTTTATTTTTATTTTTTTATTATTTTTTTTTTTGCTTAAACTTAGAGGTCATACTAGTACATAGTTGAGATTCCTTAATAAGTTCTAGTTTTCTTCTGTATCAGTCTTAGTCTTCCAGTTGGGATTGAAGTTCGGGCATTGATTCATAATATGTCCTTTTCCTCTACATCCATAACAAGTCCTGGTTCGTAGGTTTGCTCCTATTGTCTTACAGTTGCTGGTCTGATGTCCTATTTCCTTGCATCTTCCACACTTGATGAAACAAACTCCATAATGATGTAACTTACATCGTTGACATAGAGGTCGTTTTCCATTATAACCAGCTTTATGAGCAGGCATGACGATGTAGTTTCTACCAACTTCCTGTCTACAAACTTGTTGGCGATGGTAGTTGCTACAATTTTGAAGATGCTTGTGATGGCAGACGGGGCAGTGAGTAGGGATGGTGGTTTCTATCTCATGATGTTTTTGCTTTTGGTTATTTTGTTTAATTCCTAGAGTATGGGTGACGGTAGGTTTAGTCGTTCCTTCTGGGCATTTGTTATGAACTGGTCTACAACCCGTAAAACTTTTAGGGGTACAAGACACATTCATCTTCTTCTTTCATGTTGCCTTCCTATTGCTTCCTAAATGAGCTGTTGTAGTCACCTCGAGTACTGCTGCAATGAGGCTGATCACCAACTTTTGGATAACTTCGGGAGTCATTGACGCGGTTAATATTGGTATAGTATTTTTCATACTGACTTTCTTCTGCTATAGTTACAAGAGATATGAATTTAGAATTCCAGTTATGACCATGATAGAATAATAAGGAAATTATTCCCGATGAATGATCATAATGCGGAGTTATGTCCAATTGAAAATCAATTAATCACGATATGTCTGGTTAATATCGTAGATAAATGATTTAACTTTTGGTATATCTGCCAAGGAACTAACTAATTCACTTGAATTTCAGCAACTTTCTCTTCATTCATCAAGGTTTCTTCCGAAATTTTATCTTAGGAGGGTTCTATGGTTATGACCTAGTTATGGTAGGTTGACTAGGTTCAGGAGGAAAAAGATAAGTGACACTTATTGGGCTTTAGGTATGGTTTATATGAAGCCATTTGTCTATTAAGGATAATAAACAAATGATAGGGTTTTACGGGAAGTCATTACATATATGCACAACATTATTGTAAGACATGATAGGAAAGAATTTATTCTCAACATAAATATATAACAAAAGGAGATTTGTTATAAATATATTGATTGATTACAAACTCTGAAGGTTTCAGGTTTATTGGAAAATACAGGAAATAACCTAGCCAAATACTATTTGGTCTAGTAAACACAACGTTGTTACACATGAGTTTAAGATCAGCCACGTCCTTGACGTAAAAGCTTAACTTCATTCTCAAGTTGTAGTTGTGAAATTTCCATTTCCAAGAAACGCTCTTGAAATTCCTGGTTCACCTTTATTTGACTGTCCAGCATAGCTTCCAAAGTGAAAATCTTCTGACCCTGGCTGATTACCGTCTCTCTGGCCATCCATAGGGTTCTTTCGATGTCTTCCATTCTATTGCGTAGTTGACTGTTTTCCTTCCTCGCACAGCGGATCCTAAAATCTAGGCTTTTATATTTATGGTCGTGCGTATTCTTCATCCTGTCAACACTTGCTTCCAAGTCGAACACCGTTCTTCTTTCGTCATCAGTTCTTCTAAACAGAGTGTCGAAGTTACGGTCGTACCATTCGAAACGTAATGGTTGTAACTCTTCCAAATGTTTAGCGTGATTGTCGAGAATATTGGCGTGTTCATAAAGGAGAGTCCACATGGGACCTTGAGGATTCATATTAGGATCAGGGGAATTAGGTGTAGATATAGCATCGGGGAAGTTTAGTATTGGGGTTTCGGGAGTATTAGGTTCTAGTGGATTTGATTCAACATCTTTCTGAATTTTTTCTTGGCGTGAATTTTGTCCAACATCAAATGTTGTTGGGCAACCAATAAACTTTTCATCGGATGTGGTTTTCTTAAGAGAGTGGGTAGGTGATGTACAAATAGTATGTAAAGCTGTTTCGTTAAGTTCGGGAGTTTTGGGGGACATGATACTGTAGTAACCCGCATATAGTAATAATAAGCAATTTGAAATTTGCAAATAAAGTTAATCAAATAACTATAGATGTGTGAATTATCAATACCAAATAATCACAATAAAGGATGTTCTAAATGCTGAAACATACCGGCACGGAAGGCGTAGGACTTTATGGTGTAATTTTGTTTATTTTTGAAAATACGGTTATAGTCCAATGTTTAAAAACATTTGGTTCTCTATAACCATGAGCTCTGATACCACTCTGTAACACCCCCGTTTTCGATATTTGCAGCAGAAATATAAGTTGGGGTCTTACTTCACAGTTCACAGTCATGATGATAGAAAATGACTCGAAAAGAGACGTTTTAGATAAAATTGTTATCATTCATTTATATCAGAGTTACAATATGCAGGTCCCAGCAGGAGGTTCCAAAATACATTAATGAAAATATGTTATTTGTTGAATGATAACAAAAATAGACAGTCCATAGCCGTTCCCGTGCCAATCCATGCTTCCAATACCTGAGAATACATGCTAAAATGTCAACATAAAGTTGGTGAGTTCATATAGGTTGTGAATGTAAATAATCCATTTCAGTTGTTCAGAAATACGTTCGTTTCAGTTGTTCAGAAATAAGTTCGTTAAGTTCAGTTGGAAATCATTTAAACACAAGGGTTAATAAAATAATTGTCACACATACAATTATTTAGGGAAAGATGTATTAATTATTGCACTAAGTCTCATGGCACGCAAAACCTTAACAGAACATCAACAGTCATGAACTAATGATGTAATAATTACCCCATAATTAAATGTAGGATACCTTGCCCCCGAGTAGGAGATAGCCACATCTCTTTATTCTTTTCAAATATGATGCTTTGTGCACGTTACGGTAACACAAAGGGGTTGTCAGCCCAATAGATCTATCCACAATATTCGCGCTCACCCGCAGGTAATTAGAGGTCCATGATGGGAGGTCTTTTTGGCTTAAGGTAACTTAGTTTATGCAATAACAATAATAGTAACGTTCAATGAAATTCCTTGTGTTTAATACGGGAAAAAGTTCGATAGTGATTCATAAATCATATAAAGCAAATAAGATTTGTAAATGTTATGAGCATGTATCTCCCCCAAAAGAGTTCAAAATATGAAAAGAGGGGTTATGAAACTCACCTTAGCAATCTGGATGGAAAACAAAATGAAAGAAAGTTGATAAACGTCTCCGGACAAGAAACCTGGGTTGTTATGCCAAATTTCAGTAATCATTTTCAGATGATTATAGTTTGTTTGTTCGTTTCGTTTCGTTGTTTGGTTGTTGATTAAATATTGGAATGAGACAACATGAAGTCTCTTCAAAATAAGATTTTATCTTATTATTCGTTCTTATGTTTCTGTTCGTTCGTTATATAAATCTTTTGTTCGGTTGTTTGTTCGTTAAAGTTATCCTGCGTTCGTTTGTTATAGAAATAAACATATTACGATTATAAATTTTCTATTAGATCGAAAAATAAAAATAGAAATAATAGTTATGAAAAGTTATACTTTAATCCCTAAAGTTTGGTCAAATGACAGTTTATACCCTGAACTTTGAAAAATGACAACTTTTACCCTTTTTATTTATTGTTGTCAGAAATAATCCTTGATTAAATTAACTATGAGATATTTACAAATTTAGCCCAATAAAACTCTTATTAAAAATATGCGCATGAACTTTAGTGACGAGGCTAGAGTTTTAAAACTGAATAACTTAACAACTAATCGATCATTTTACGTGTTCTCAGTTCCTATGAAAAGTTAGCCAGGTCGTTTTTAAGATAAACCAAGTTTCGTAATTTATGAAAGTCATTTGTTGGTCGAAAAGTATTTCAAAAGTCGATTGAGTGAAAATAGGTTTTAGCAAAAACTGGAAATTCGGTTTTGGTCTAGCGGTTGAGCGAACTTTGAGAGCTAATAATTTTTAAATGGTTCGATCGTTTTATGTGATTCTTCTTTCTAAAATAAGTTAGTTATATGAACTTTGACATGTCAAAAGGGCAGAATTTTTAGAGGTCATATGAGGGTCGAAAAATAGGTTGAAAGTTAGTAGATTTGTCGACCAAAACTGAAACTAAATAACTGGTAAATATTTTCTAGCTTTAGCGATAAATGGCAACTTTTAAGACTCGATATATTAGTGAATACTTAATCATTTTCCATAATTCTTTTTCCTAAATTAAGGTAGCTGGGTGAACTTTAGTTAGGCCAAAAATCAGATTTTATAGAGGTTGTTTGAGGGTCGATTTATAGGTCACAAGTTGGGCGAGTAGAGCAGTTTTCTGCTCGATATTAACACAGAATAGAGACCCGATTGGGTTTTGAGGTTTTTAAACATTTGTAACTTAATTTTTATACATGTTATGATTATATTTGACATACTTTAACATGTTTTATATATATTTGATTCGTTTTAACTAAAATTCGAACACCTTGGGTGTGTTTGTTCTACTGTTCGAACAGAACCAAGAAAAGGAAAAGAAAACTCAACATTTTTGATCATGTTTCGTTTTAGTGATTATATATTATTGTTTTTAGATAATATCAAGTAAATGAAACTAAATTTAAAAGAGTTGAGTAACTTACTTAGGACTTTGGTCGACTTAGGGTTTTAGGATTCGAATAGGGTGGTTTTGAGCACGATGGATTCCTCCTCCTCTAAGCTTCTTAGAATTTTATTAAGAGTGTATGTTTGAGGTGTGATCAGGGTGGAAATGGATATGAAATGATGTTGGGGTTTAGTCGAATTGGATGTGGAGTTAAGTGGTGAATTGTGTGTTGTTATTTATATGAAGGAATTTAGGGTTTTCTAGGCTCATGATAAGGAGACACAAGGCTGACAGGAACTGAAGAAGTTTCCACTTGGAAGAGGAGGGGAAGGGGTGAGGTGTTCGATTTCCAGCCATGGGTCTTAACTAAGAAGGAGGAGGGTTCTTGTATATGGAAGAGGACATGTGGATATGTTCTTAGAAAAGAAGAGAGGAGAGTGTTAGGCGTGTGTTTTGGGACAAGGGGGATGTATTTAGTGTAGATTTTTATTAGAAGTAATTTAGTTAGAATTTGGAACTAGAAATCGACTAGGGTTTAACATGGAACCGGATTTGCTTGGTGGGAGAGTACCTTGGGCTTTAACATTTGTATTTATGGTTTAAGAGCTGTAACTTATTGGTTTTAGAGTTAGTTCATGTAAATGTAAATGAGAATTTAGTTTAAGATATATATATATATGGGATAATTATTAAAATACCCCGGTTGCCCAAGTGCTAAGACTATCCGCCCCGATCTCACGAAATTCTCCCCTTAGACCAGGGCAACTCGTATAATACAGCGGCTTGCATGAAATGGTGACACGTGTCACGTATTGTATTTTGGGCAACTTTTATTTGTTGGGCAACCGTATACTTTACAGATGGTTTTTTGGTCATTTCACAAATTTTACACTATTCACTGCTTTCACTACTGTTCATACCGTATTCGAAAAAAAAATTTAAAAACAAACAGTGTCTCCTCTATACACTTCTTCCCTCCATCTCGTTTCACAGTCACGGTCAAAAAAAAATAAACTCGGTTTATGTTCGCGCTTGTTTATCTTGTTACACTATTATTTCAATCTCCAATCTACTACCATTGTTTTCCCTGATTGTCATCTGAAAACAGATTAACTGTTCATTGAACAGTGTTCCAATAAAATCATTTAACACCATCGATTGTTTGTTTGATTAGGAAAAATGTGGTATAATATGGTATGTAAAGCGTATTACGAATCTTTATTACATTTGTTTTGTATCGTTATTGATTTTTGTTTATCTGGTATAATATAGTGTTGTTTGTTGTTTATGCTTTTATGTGGATTATGATCTGATTTTTGTTTTGGGTTGTATTTGATAAGCCACGATTTTGGGTTGTATCTGATACGCCATGCCTGAATGAAATAAGGTCATAAGCAAAACACCCTCTTCTTATGGTCCAATACTAAGTGGTTGTAGTTAAGCTGTAATCATCTGAACTATTTATGATAGTGTTTACGCCGGCTGTATACATGTCTTCAAACTTAATTTGTTATGAATTGTATGTTCTGAGTTAACATATTTTTTCCTTTTAGGACTATGAAGCTAAACTAATCATTAGTAGCAAACTCAACTACTTTTGGTTGATAAATCAGAAATTAGACGCAAAACGACGGAACTAATCATTAGTGGTACTTTTACGTTCTAAGGTTTTGTTATTCATATTTGGTGTTGTGATGAATTTTAGGGTTTCATAGAAACTCGATCTATATAGATAATGAATGTTTTGTTTGTACGTTCGTTAAGGATTTATCGTAAAGTGGTAAATGATATGTTGTAATGATTTCATATAAATATGTTTATGAAATAAACATGAGGTTCGTTAGGTTGGTCTGTGTGAGAGCACGTTTATCAGATATGTGAGTTACGTCACATCAGTTAAGAGATACAATCAAATAAAAAAAATATATACGTGGAAAAAGGATAACTATTCTGTAAAGTAGTTCGTTTAAATGGGAAATTTTACGAGTGGTTACAACCACCACAGGTGCACGTTGCCGTTCTAGCTCGATGATAACCGGCTTCAATCTTCCACGTGTCCGTTTTCTGTTAGCCTTCACACTTTGACTCTAAAATACAATCTAGTTTATACGAAAAGAACTATGTTTATTATTCTTTTAAGTATTTATTAGATGACGAACCTTTGTATCACATCGAGATACGACTCTCCACGAGGATATCGATATCGGAGTTTATCTCTCTTTCTTGACCTTTAAGAAATACCCAAAAAAAAACAAAAAACGATTACAAACGGAAATGAAATAGATATTAGTCATACCGTCATACTATGTCAAAGAAGTCGAGGTATTCATATTTTACACATACTTGTATTCATCGGGCATATTTTTCTTTATTTCTTCGTATGTCATACCGTCAAAAACACCAGCATTTATCTCATCAAGTGCACGCCATTGTACCTAAAATAAAGAAAAGATAAGCCAATTTCACGATAAATAATCCAAGAAGCAATTTCTAATGTGATGTGAAAGCTAACCTTCGGAAATAGCTATTTGATTTGCAGTTATAATTGTTCTTTGCAATGTGCTTGTCCATATCTAGGCCACACCACAAACACATATTATTTTTATGAATAAGGTAAATCCAGGAAAAAAAAAAAAAAAAAAAAAAAAAAAACTGTTATCCACAAACTGGTTTTTCAACGAATATATCAAAGGTAAAATGAGTTGGGTTCTTACAGAAGCAGCACGTTCATTTTTCAGTCGCTTTTCAACAAAATTTGCAAGCTTTTTGGCATAAATCTCCCCTTTTGCGCTGTCAAAGAAATCAAAAGGTTATAATAAGTGGGTCATGAACTGGAGTTCATGTTAGACGTGAATGCATGCAGTGATGCAGACAAAAAGATAAAATTTTCCATCCATTGTGCTTATGTTATTGTTACAAAAAGAAGCTGCAAATCTATAAGAATGAGCGATTTTGAAAAAAAGCGATTATGTGATACTGAATAATCATAATCAGATAACAATCAATAATAAACGCATATTCTTTGGCCCAAGGAGAGACATTTATCGAAATGGGAACACAAATCTCTTAAGATTGGGTAAATGGGTTATGTTTTATTATCCCTAGATAATCCGTTTTGTGGCTGCGTGTTTGAAACAGACACCCTAAATAGTAATCAGATACTCAGAAGTAGATTATGTTTATCCAATTAATAAAAAAAAACTAATTATTGCTAGGGACACGATAATCACAACAGAATCTACATGATTAATTTATAACAATATACATGATTAATTTTATAACAACTATTAACAACAATAAAAATTGATAAATCATGAAAAGCTTTAAATATACTAAAAACTCATCTTCTAATATCAAAAAATCCCATACGATTTACAACAAACAAAAGTGACATAGTCGGCTTCAGTAATTCTTTCCGTCAGTTGGTTCAGGTTCAATGTTTACAATACGAACATATAACAAAACTTAAACTATAAACTTTATCAAAACAAAATTTACATAATAAATTTTATAACAAAATTTATATAATAACCACTATAACAATATTAAGAATAAAGCATACTATTTCCGGCGGTAGCAATGATTTCCGGTGGAGGCATAAACTTTCCGGCTAAAGACGATTACAGCGGCGGCAATAGGCAACACTAACAAAAAAAAAATACCAATAATGTTAATATACATATATCTACAAGAAAAACGTATAGATCTACAATAAAATCTTTAGATCTAAAAGAAAACTTTCAAAACTTTATAAATATAAGTAGATCTATTAAAAAAAACTCAAAAAAATACCTCAAAACTTGAAAACCCTTTAGGTCTTGGTGGTTCCAGCGGCTGAAGAACACGGTGGAGGGTGGATATCTACGGTGGCGTCGGTTTCTGTAGTGGTGGTGATGCCGTAAGTTTCTGTGGTGGTCCAATGCGGCGGATACAAATGATGGAGGCCGAGGCATATTTACGAAGTGATGGCGGCGGCGGTTTGGAGAGATGGTGGTGTGTGTGTTTTTAGGTTAAAGTGAGAGAGAGTTGAGAAAGGCAAAATGGCTGTATAATTAATGATTCAAGATTGAGAAGGGTAAAATGAGGATTGACCCAAAATTCAGTTTTTCACTTTGACCATTCTTCCTTTATAGATAGTTAAGATTTCCAAACTATCAATCTAATTAAATATGGCCTACAATAATATATACTTTAGATGTTCTATATATTATAATGTATTTGTTTGGAACAAACTATTATAATGTTTTGATAATCTAAGAATTGTGTTACTTTCAGATTAATAGTATATTTGATAGATACTATCTATCAAACACGGATGCAGAATGTTGCTTGTATATTATCATATAATGCATAATAGCAACAAAAAAATAATAATAATAAAAAAAAATTAAAAAAAAAAAATTAATATCAGATTTAAGATCATTTGAGGACCAAACTTTGTTTACATACCAAGGGATCAATCCCAACCATCTATCTTCATTTTATCCAATGGATTAGATTAAATTAACAATTTATACTACAAGAGTATTTGCGTCCCATATATAAACTTAGTTTTTTAATAACATCCATTTAATACACACACAAAATGTGTGTTTTTGAATTCATGTTTTCTCTCTCCATTAACACATCACCCGATCATCAACAAAATAAAAATTCTTTTATTTAATTCATTAATCGGTGCTCTTTTCATCTCGTTCTTCAATTTGTTAACACCAGCTTCATATTAATCTCGTTCTTTTCACCAGATCAGGTTTTTATCTGTTTTTTTTGGTGATTGATCTTAATAACTTATTAGTTATCATCAATTGAGTTATTATGCTAAATTATAAGCTAACTTATTCATATTATTTGGCAAATCATCAGGTGTTATGGATTCGATTCAAGCAAGTGAGCAAAGTTGTGTTTGGCAAAATTATGTTTCGTGTGATGTTGTTGATCAAAGTTTTGTTCCGTCTAATCCTGCTCATACTGCTAACTATACTAAAGATATTGTTGCTTATGAATAGGAGAGTGATGAAACACAAGTTGTTAAGAGTAATCTCATTCTTCTAAGTTATTTTTCTACTAGATCATGAGTTAGTGTGAATAAGCTATATAATTAGGCATTTTTATGTTCTGAATAACTTATCATTTAGCATTTGATTGAATTAAGTTATGTTCTGAATAAGTTATGCTAATAATGACCCAAAAAATTAAGTTGTTGATATAAGCTGTTAAGAGTAAGCTCATTCTAATAAGTTATTTTTCTACTATAGATCATAAGTTAGTGTGAATAAGCTGTATAATTAGGCATTTTTATGGTCTGAATAACTTATCAATTAACTTATGTTCTGAATAAATTATGCTAATAATGACATGAAAAATTAAGTTGCTGATATAAGCTGAACTGGTTTTAACTTATGAGTTAGTAATAAGCACTTTTTAGTTAATATGAAATATATCACATGTGATTTTAGCTTTGGGCAATAAGTTTCTAATTGAGGTTATTTTGTGATATTGCATTTTTCATGGAGATGAGGTGGTCGTGGAGATGAGATCGTAAGCTGGTGTCGTCGTAAGGATGGTGAGTTTCGTAAAGTGTTCAGGTAGTGAGATAGTTGGCTACGTGAAAAATTATGCTAATAATGACCATAGAATATGCAAAACCATTAGATTAAGAAGACTGGTTGCAGGAGTTGGAGTTGAATCTCTTTTACCTATGTAAGCGTTCTTGAAAGATTTTTGCACGTGTTTATACCACATATTAGATACTCTATAAGTGTCCTCAAGACTGCAAATAGTTTAAGCATAGCTTAAGGATACTAGTGACTGCTTTTTGCATAAATTATTAGCCAAACAAGGTGTTTTTTGTTTGGGTGGCAAAATGGGCGGGTAGGCTAACGGGTCAAAATCAGTGCGGGCCCAGATGGTTCCGGTTGGGGCAGCCCTCAAACACTGTATTTTTCTTTTTATTTGTTAAATAACAGAGTGACTAAGCACTTGTGATATTCAGAATATCACTTGTGATATTCAGAAAATCATATTCAGAATATCACAAGTGATTTTCTGTGATATTCAGAATATCACTAAGAATATCACAAGTGATATTCTGAATATCACAAGTGATTTTCTGAATATCACAAGTGCTTAGTCACTCTCTTATTTAGAAAACGTCATTAATCTATTATATATCAAACTAACTTCTTTATTTAAGGCGCTTATAAGCTTATTGTATTATCAAAGTACAACGAACTTATCCACTCACCGGAAAGTGATTAATAGCTTAATGACTTGAAAGAGGCTTTGTTCTTAATGTTAAGCAAAACTACACTATAAAACTAGGAATTGTGCATAAAAATTTGGTTAGTGACTTAGCGTAGTTTTCTTATTGTATCTTGATTTTCACAATGTCATAAATCATGTAATTCTTGCATACTTTATTGTATATTTTTCATTATTGCAATGCATAGGGTGTTATTTGACAAATGTTTGCATATGTATGTTAAAGCGAAACGGATACACAAAGTGTTGAAAAATCTTGTTCGTTGTGTAGAAACATAGATCATCTGGTATATAATTGTTAAAGTTGGGCTTCATAAATGACATCTTTACATGCGCATCTAAGACTTGGACCAATATGTTGTGTAATAATTTGCATGTCTATAGTTTGAAGAGGTACATATCTGCCATCACACATGGCATATATGTTAATGTTAAATCTTATGTTGAGTGATTTTGTAATGACTATGATATACAGATATGAATATTTATGCATATGCAGAGTAGTAGTATTGAATGATGTATTTGGCTGTTGATGCAGTACCGTCCTTCAAGTGCTTACAATTCTCCATTCTGGACTACCAACTCTGGTGCTCCGGTTTATAACAACAACTCTTCCTTGACTGTTGGCACTAAAGGTACACTATATTTCTTATCTCTTATATTATTGTTAGAATTTGACTAGTATTATTTACATGTAGCAACTAGTTATTGGTTTCTTAGAGTAGCTTGTTATTGTCAATTAGTGGTGGTTAGGTGATAATTTCATAAGATTTTGTAATTTTAAGATATGGCAAGGTTGTTAAATTGTAAAGTTCATGAGGTGTATCATTCTCACTTAAGATGCTTTATATCATTCTGTAGATCTGCATATAGGGCATGGCATTCATTAATCTTAATTTATCTTCTATATGATAGGTCCAATCCTTCTTGAGGATTACCATTTGGTGGAGAAATTAGCCAACTTTGATCGTGAGCATATCCCTGAACTTGTTGTCCATGCTAGAGGTGCCAGTGCAAAGGGATTTTTCGAGGTCACGCATGACATTAGCGGCCTCACCTGTGCTGATTTTCTCCGTGCCCCTGGTGTCCAAACACCTGTTATCGTTCGTTTCTCTACTGTTATCCACGAGCGTGGAAGTCCTGAAACTCTTAGAGACCCTGGAGGTTTTGCTGTCAAGTTCCACACCAGAGAGGTGAGAACTCATCCTATAAAAGTTGAAGGTATGTTGCATTCTGGTCCAGTTATTGTACATACGGATTTACTTTTGCACGGGTATGTAAGTCTGTTACTTGCAATAGTAAAAAGTAAGCTGTATAATATGGAAACTCATGTGGAATTATGTTGCATTTTGGTGCAATACCGCAATGTTAACCCCTTCATAGAATTTGCTAATCTTTTTGTTCTTGTCTAATTCACTTCATGTTTTTGATGATTTATAGGAAACTTGAGCATTTGGTCTGAGAGAAATGTCTGCTGGGTTTGGGGTAGTACCAAGCCCATTTACTTCAAGCGACAACAATCCAAACAATGGTGATGCTGGAAACTTCAAGTGCAACATATGCTTTGATTTAGCTCAAGACCCAATCGTTACTTTGTGTGGTCATCTCTTTTCCTGGCCGTGTCTTTACAAGTGGCTTCACATTGATTTGCAGTCCCAAGAATGCCCTATTTGTAAGGCCCTTATTGAAGAAGAAAAATTAGTACCATTGTATGGAAGGGGAAAGAACTCAACTGATCCAAGATCAAAATCTGTACCAGGTTTCGAGATCCCACATCGACCCGCGGGTCAGTGACCTAAAACCGCTCCTCAACCGGATAGAAACGCGTTTCCTATGCACGGCCATCACGGGTTTGGATTAATGGGTGGTTTTGGGCCTGCAATAACTGCAAGTTTCAGGAATTTTACCCTTTCGTTTGGTGGGTTTATACCGTCATTTTTTAATGTTCAAATGCATGCGTTTACTGGTCCTTCCATGTATGGGAATGGTGCTCCTCCTGTTGCTCCAGCTCCGGCTCCAGGTCCTGGTTATTCATATGGCGGCCATCATCATGCACATGGAGTACCGCAGCAGAGAGTTCATCAGCATGAGACAGGATTTTCTGCAGGATCACCACTCATAATAATTGGTCTCCTTTTTCTTTGGGCTCTTCTTTGGAACTGAGGTGATGTAGGCATGAAAAAGTTCTTGATCAAGGACTAGTTTGTGTGATGTTACTTTTATTATTATTTGTTTGCAAACTGAGTAGGAGCTTGGTTGTTTCATTTGAGAAACTGTGTGTCACTTATTGTTACTCTTGGTATTTTTAGCTGTTTGTAAAAGGAAAGTTGTTGATTTGGATCAGTATTTGTATCATTAGTATTTTTGTTTATGAGGATCTTTTTCGGCTTAAACTTGCATTGTTTGTGTTCAATATTCTCATTTTAATCTCAAAATTTTCATTTCACCTGATAGTATCACTCCTTGTTTGTATGTATCACACGTGATACCTAATAAGTTATTTTGTATCACAGGTGATACCTAATAATTTATTTTGTATCACAGGTGATACCTCATAATGTAAGTAGGTAACTACAGTTTATGCAAACTCTTTGTGCTGGTCACTAAGCCCAAATTATTTTTCTTTATTGGGCTAGTGTAACAACAAGTATTTAGCCAAAAAAATAAGCTTAAAAGTCTGTAACAATCTATTTTCAACAAGCAGCAGTACTAATCTCACACTTTTGAATGAATGAAGTGAATTTTCTTATATAATATGGGCAATTCTAAGTTTCGGATTCGTAATTTTTATTCACTCATATTTGGTTATCTTGAATGCAAGGGCTAATAGGCAGTTGAACAAGACGCCATAGCTAGTGTCACAAATGTAGCTCAAAACACATGGTAGGTCTATTTGCCTAATATCTTATTTTGTATCACAGGTGATACCTAATATCTTATTTTGTATCACAGCTGATATCTAATATTTAGTATGTATCACATGTGATACCTAATATTTGGTATGTATCACAGGTGATACCTAATATCTTATTTTATTAGGTATCACCGGTGATACAAAATAACTTATTAGGTATCACCTGTGATACATACAAAATAACTTATTACGAAAAATTATGAAAAATTCTCAAAAACTACTTTAAGCTCTAAGGAACTTAGGAAAAATAAAAAGGAATTGACAGCTTATTTGAATAAGCTGTGAATAAGCAAAAAAGGGATGTTAAGCTAAAAGGGAAAAACTTGGTTAAGTGAATTAAAGGTGAAAGCTATAATGAAAAAGACCCAAGGGCAGAGATGGTTGTGGTGTATTAAATTGGTTGAGGATGGTGTATTAAATTGGTTGAGGATGGTAGAGGTCTGGGGTTCGAGCCTAGGCTCACCCTGGGCTTCCCAGTTTTTGTTTTTGCAAATTTTTTTTTATGAAACTTATTAATAAGCTAAAAATGAACAACTTTTGGGAAAACAAAATTTTTATAACTTGAGAATTAAGCTAGAAAAGGCAAAATAAACAAACAGTTAACATATTAGGTATCACCTGTGATACAAAATAACTTATTAGGTATCACCTGTGATACAAAATAAGATATTAGATATCACCTGTGATACATACAAAATCACACACTGGTAATATATAAAAGAATGTTATATTCAGTTTAACCAAAAGTATTTTCAAATTCAGATTACATTCATCTGTCTCTAATGCCTAACACTTAGTTTAAGCATAAAGCCATAACAAAACAGAGTACAATCTCCGGCACCCGGGAATGTGGTTCGGGACCTAATAGAGCACCATCATTCTTACTAGTTTTTGTAATAAGAAATGATCAATGCATTACCAGACACATGTTATCACATGTGATTTTCAGAAAAATCACATGTGACTTTTTACTAGTTTTTGTAATATGAAATAATCAATGCATGATCACATGTGATATAAAAAATGTTAACTCAGAAATAAGTGCTACTGGTTTAAAGTTTATCTATTTTCTTTTTTTGAAGAGGCATTGCATTTGAGGGGATACACCTTGCTTATTTTGCTGATCTACAGGCATTCTAATACGAAACATAGTATATTTTTATCAGTTTGTGAGTATTGTAGTTCTTTTAGCATGAATGATTATAGGCCAGTGAGAAGTAAAAACAATGCATTTAGTAAAATAAACGCATCTTATCACCAGAAAAAGTGCATATAAATTGATTTGTCACTA
The DNA here is from genome assembly GCA_021014915.2 of Artemisia tridentata subsp. tridentata. Lineage (NCBI taxonomy): Eukaryota > Viridiplantae > Streptophyta > Magnoliopsida > Asterales > Asteraceae > Artemisia > Artemisia tridentata. The sequence goes on from CP139505.1 coordinate 157,041,220, forward strand.
TATACATATAGTGAAACATTAATTTTGAAGTATCACAGAAAATAAACCCATATAATAAACAAGTACAAGAAACCTTTTTAAAGACTAAGGAGAGCGGCACTCCAAATTAGATGTTTGTTTTAGCAAGGGACACAAGCCTTGGAGTCATAATCTCCATCAGCATCTCTGGTTGATCCCTGTAGATCCAGTGTCCAGAATTGGGTACAACATCAACCGAGACTTTGCCTGTGGAATCATCACTTTCACGCTTAGCAAGACTCTCAAGCCTCTCTGCCACATCTGGGTCCCAGTTTTCAGTGCACACTACAGCTATCTCCATATCTTTTGGAGGATGCTCTAGCAATGGCCAATAATCTGTATCCCTAAAACATACAATAATCAAAGCTATCAGTTAAACATAGATGTGACAGTATAGACCCAATGAATGGGTCAATTTGGGTTATGTGATGGGTTAAGCTGAAATAAATTAACTAAAAAGAAACAAATTAAAAGGCATCTGAAATGTGTTCAAATCCATGAAACCTTCTAAACTGTTTTATTTTTGAACAAAGAGATTATTATCGTAATAGTTTTGTTATAGCTGTAACTACTTAAAAAATTAAACCAGTTGTGTTTTCGGTAACTTGTTCATTATCTAGCTCTCACCACTCACGGTTTTTACCTTCATCTTTGTGAATGTGAAACATTCCAATCTAATTTGCTAACTGTATACTGCATATTAGAAGGGCAAACATGGTATATTAATAAGTAATGAATGGTAGCTTTACCGAGCAGATGTGTACATCTCTATAAAACCATCAACATTGAAAGATAACAACTCATGTTCTCCTGACTTCTTTAGACTGTTACTAACCCTGTCTGCCATGGATTTTCAAAACCCAAGATTAATCATATAATCAGCCAGCCACCTAAAATGACAAGTTATCCAAATTAACCCTTATATGTAGACTTCAACACAAGATAAGACTGTAAATAGATAACAGTTTGGTCATATCCAGGAAGTGAAACAAGCTCTATACTCTTTTGACGGGATTGGTGTAGGTAGAGTCTTCAGTGAATACAATGCTTCCTCAATTTCATCATAACTACTTTTGTTTTCATATATTAGTGCAACTTTGTCTGGTTTAAACTAAGAAATCATAACTCAGAATACAACTCTATTGAGCTGTTTATAACGAAAAAGGTCGAAATCAACACCTCTAGCGACTACATTGCATAAACATGTATTCTTATAACATAGGATTAACTACTAGGATCTGAAACGCATGGAAACGAACTAAAACTATGTTCATGCTGCATTAATAGATCACTTTCTTCCAACTCAACTGTATAATCTTGAATATTACTTAAGCCACAAATCTAGTTGATCATGCAAAATCACAGTTGTAACCGAAGAAGCATGAAGACTTTCTGTATAGTTTACAAGAAGTTAAGATCTGATAATCGGCTATATTGAGATAAGGGAAATAAAAAACAGGGCATAAGGGAAATCAAAGACTGGTTCAACTTCATTCGCCGTTGCCGGCCATTGGTAAAAACAACATGTTTTATATGCATAGCGGGCCTTTGGAAACAACAGGACTATACATTAATCTCTATGCATAGCAGGGCAGATATCAATAAGAGGTCTTGTTCTTTTCACCACTATGTTTGAGCAAAGATTCTGTGTTTGTGATACCTAAGAATCAAAATATTAAGTATATAAATTACAGAGGGTCCAACTAGTAATTGGCTGATCGGCATGTAATGAAAGATCAGCAAGGCATACTCTTTAAAAATGCTTACACTCAGGTCACCAAGTCATCATTTTAGTTATTCAGAAGATGGTATATGAGCATCAATCATAAAATAGAATGGACTAATGCAATTTAAATGCATTAACATCATAACAATCATTGTGCAGGCATTGTGTTCCAGTTTTGAAAACTTTATTCACTTATTTTGAGGATACATATCACAAAAGTTGAATATTTGCCCATCTAAGTATATCCACCTCATCGAGTCAGTCAGTCATCTAAGTGATATTCTGAATATCACTTGTTATTTTCTTATGATTTCGTCCGTTTTCATACGTATTCGTCCGTTTTCTTATGTTTTCGTCCGTTTTTATACGTTTTTGAATATCACAACTGATATTCTGAATATCACTTGTTATTTTCTGAATATCTATCACTTGTGATTTTCTGAATATCACTTGTGATTTTCATGTTACAAAACATTAGTTGAAAATCACTTGTGATATTCAGAATATCACTTGTGATATTCTTAATATCACAGAAAATCACTTAGGATATTCAGAATATCATTTGTGATACTTAGAATATCACATGTGATATTCAGAATATCACAAGTGATATTCTGTGATATTCTGAATATCACAGAATATCACAAGTGATATTCAGAATATCACAAGTGATAGTGATATTACTTGTGATATTCAGAATATCACTTGTGATATTCAGAATATCACTTGTTGAACAATCCTTGCAAGTAACTTTATTTTTATGCAACCTAGAAGCAAATGTGAAGGTGGTTGTGCATTGTCATCAGTTTACAATACAACAGACAAAACTAGGTTGTTACTAACATAATATGTATGTGGCTATGTGGCTATGTGTAATAGTGCTTTCAAAGTCAAGTCAATGTGAGACGTAAAGGCCGCAGACTATACCCCCACATAAGCAATGATACAAGAAAACAATGCTTGACTAGCCACAATTGCCTTTTTTCACTAGCCAACTGACAATCTACACCAATAAGTCTATAGTTTATTACACCTCAAAGATAAAACACAAATTTTCGTAACATGCATCTAATGACCAAATTTTTTTTCATACAATCCTATTGTGAACTAATCCAAACTGATACAATAGTCTTTTTAGTCACCTGACCACCACAGGAGCATAAGTAGACACATAAAGAAAAATATTAATTAAGTTGTGTACTCGTAATGCAATCAATATCTTCTGACAGAAAATTATGCGATAACAGCTAATACATGCATATACAATTATTCATAATCCAATAACCTTTGCTAATTCCATGATGCAAAAACTAAAAGACAAGCATACCGTGTTCTGTCCAAGAGGAGCTCTAAGAGCCAACTGATCAAAGGTCAAGCACTCTCCACCAGCCTTCTCAATTCTGGCTCTGGCAGTCTCAGTGAACCTCAAAGCAGTAACTTTCATGCAAGGAATCTCAGGCACACGAACATCATCAGTAACTGTACCAATAATCACAGCAATCTTCTCGTCCTAATATCCACACAAGCACAATACCAAATGTTAACAAATTCATTCATTTGAAAATCACATGTACTCAATAACAAATAATAACTCAACACTCTCGCTTCTTCACAATATTTGCCCAAAATTCAATAACTACAAAATTTACATTTTTCTAAACACTTATAAAAATAGCAGAGTGCCTATGAACCACAGATTTTGCATGCAATTTGTTACTATCAGTAATGATCAACCAACCTATTATTTTCATATTACAAATACCAAATATGTTTCTCCATTTAGTGTGACAATGTGTGCGATCTCAGCCTATCACTACCTTATAGTTGATTACCTTTCGATTAAAACAAGTAACATCCTTTTTCAGTGAGAAACCAAGTCACATTTATTTGAACCAGCGAGATCTAAAGTAAAACTGAATATGCGCCATTTCAACAGCATATTACTAGACGTCTCAATCTAATGTTGCAATCTAAAGCAAATCTATCGCTCCTACCAAACGTACAAAACATCGATCCTACCAAATATCGCTATCATTAGACGTCTCAACCCAATGGAACAATATTATTTGACGTCTCAATTTTACGCCTAAACTATTCTCAACGCCAAATGTACAATCTATCACTGCTGATATCACAATTCATATGCATATAAATTCGTCATAATTCAACTATCATACGTAACAGACACAATACAAGTTAAAGCGAGATTACCTTATGCGAGCAAAAATTAACCTGTAATTTGATCAATCTGCTCAAATCAAATCATAGCAGATATATCAATTAAAATCATGACTAAAGCATCAGATTAAAGCAAATCTATTAAAAACGTGAATACCAGAAGCTGCGAAAACTAAAGATCACCTCTTTGTTTGCCGACTTCAGAGCTCACATCTGGAAGATACGAAATTGATCAGTGACAAGAACTGTTAGTTGTTTGATTTCCGGTGGATTTAGTAGATCCGGCGTGTTTTAGCGGTGGTTTTTGATCCGTTTTTTGGTGAGTAGTGTGTGTTTTTAGTGTGTGTTTGGTTAGAGAAGAAATGTTAGAAATAATGAAGATACCAGTATTTTGTGTTTGTTGTAAATGTACCAAACTGCCCCTCTGTATTTACTTTTTTTTTAATTACTAAATGTATTTTGATCTCAGCCATTCATCAAATTTAGATGGAGGGTGATGATATGTCCCTTGGTATGTGAGCATTGTTTGGTTTGCAAAATAACTCCCCTCTTAATATCAAATGGCTTTTCACCAATCGGTAAACTGTGATATGCTCCATGATCAAACTGGTTTGTTTTTTACTTTTACATCACGTCCAGGACAATTGTGTAAGGATCATTGAAGATATATTAATATTTTTAGTTGTTTTCTCTTGAAAACGAATTACTTTTTAGTATCAATTTTCACATATCGTGAAATCACGTATGATTCTGTTATTTTTTTTGTTTAGTTATGAAAAAATGTAATCACATGTGATTTACTCTTTTCTGTTATAAACTAAACCACATGTGATTCTGTTTTAATCTAAAAATGAGTAAATCACACGTGGGTTTTTTTTTTTTTTTTTTTTTTTTTTTTTTTTTTTTTTTTTTTTCGTGTGTAAATCACATGTGATTCACTTTAAAAAACTAATTTGAGGTAAAATCACATGGGTAAATGATGAAGCGAAAAGTGTAACGCTTTTAGGGGGTCATTTAAGCCCTAAATCGTATTTATTTGATCAAATATTGCCCTAAATCGTTCCTTTTGTCATTTTAGGTACTTTGGAGAAGAAATCTGGAAAAGGAATCATTTTGGACGTTTTTGGAGCATAAAAGTGAAGAAAACGACAAAATCTCAAAATCAGCTGGCAAAGTACCTGTGACGGCGTCAAGCTCCATTGTGACGGCGTCAACCCTTGACGCGCCAGAGAGGATTTTGGACGATTAAAAGGGGACGGCGTCAAGAAGGCCATCAAGAAACCCTAACCGCGGCGAGGTAACGGCGTCAGCTCTATAACGTGACGCCGTCAGATCTGATTTTCTATATATATTCTCATAATTTTTAGTCATTAGTGTGCAACTTTGTGAGGAGAAACCCTAAGACGAATTTTCTGCTACTTTTAAGGGTTTTATACCCTTGAATCTCCCATGTTCAATTGAAGATAAGTAATCAATTAATCATTCAATATGTCTATGTGTTGTTTGATTATATCCTGTTCTTGTCTTTTATTTAACATGCTAGGCTAGATTTATCTTGTGTTTGCTTAGATCTAATGAAACCTAACTATTGATTATTGGTTGTTGGTGTGTTATTAATTGTATTGGATGATTGTTTATCGATGTTAGGCTTAAGAAAACTGGCTAACCTCCTATACGGTAACTTGCTTGAACGTCTTAAGAAACATGAACCAATGCGTACTAAGGTTTTTATGGTTGTATTTAATGCATGAGCGAATTCTAGTGATCCCATGTTAGGAGCTTCTTAGCCGGCTCGACATAGGAGTGAAGTAGGAGCTTGTAGAGTTGGGGAAGTACGTACGCCACCCCACGATTGGTATTAAGGAATACACCCGTCATCCACGCAATTAATACACACTAATCAACCGGTAAAAGATAGTTAGGGAGTAAGGAAATCTAAGTAAACACATTTCTCTCCACATAAGTTCCACAACCTTTTTATTTTCAGTTATTTTATTTTATTTTCAATTGTAGTTCTTTGGGTTAGTTGACTAGCAACTAATTCCGCCCACTCCTTCAAACCCGAGATTTTACTTGCTTTTATAAAAATATAAAAAAATACAAAAAGAATCTTCCCTCACCCTTAGACCTATTAGAGTAGTTTTTCAATCCTAACGACACTATTCCCCTAGAGAACGATCAATCCCCCGGTACTTGCCACTACACTATACTACATCGGTCAGGTACACTGCTGGTGGGGATTGCAAGCCTCTTGAGATCCCTCGAGAGGTCAAAACCTGTTGTAAGGTTGCAAAACCACGCATCAAGTTTTTGGCGCCGCTGCCGGGGAATAGTTATTGATTAGGTTGAATTTTTATTTTATTAGGTCTACTCACTAGATTCCTTTCTAGTGAGATTTTTATTTTATTTTTCTAGGTTTTCTTTAGTCTATCTTATTTCTTCGTACTTTTGTTTGTGACACCTTCCACCTACCTCATGAGTAATTGTGATCGCTAGATCCCTGTTATTCGTATTTTCCGCCGTGCAAACTTCCAACTACCGTTCCCGCCCCCATCGTAGAAAACAACAACCTTTCACCCGACCACCACTTTGGTAACAATTCTGAGATGGAGGAGTCTGACCATGAGAATGACTACGCAGTTAGTCCATTTTACGACTCAGACTCCGATGAGGATGCTGGTAATGGAGAAGTAGTTAACGAGGAATGGAGAAAAGAGGAAATTGATCCCTTTAAGTATGTTGACCCTAGGACTAAGATCGAAAAGGATAGCCTCTTTAACATGCAATTTCCATGTAAGATTGGTTATCATAGTTTTCATGCTTATCTTAACTCATCTTTGCCTATGAACATTATTTCTCGCGCTAATTATAATAAAATCATGGTAGATGAGCTAGAATATCAAGGAGATAACATTGTTGCTAGGATTAAGCCACTACACGTATTCGTAGGAAGTTTTGTGTATTTGGTGGATTTTATGGTTATGGAGAACTTAGGAGAATTTATTGATAACAAATTAACCCAAGTCATTTTTGGAGAACCCTTCAAAAGGTTGACCAACCTTGACGAAAAACTTGTGGACGGGTTAATTACATTCTCGGATGGGGATGAAGATTTTGTTTACCAAATGCCCCGATCACATCCTAGGTTTAAGAACTTCTCCATTGAATCTTGCAATAAACTTATGCCTATTGACTTGTTAAGTGAGAATGATAAGAGAAAGGGGCTCAAATATCCATATGAGAAAAATAAGAGATATTATCATGGATGTCTGGAGCTGAATGATGAATACAAGAAAGATGAGGCAACAATTAGATGGCTCACACTCAGATACGTGAACATAAGCGACACTAGATAAGCCTGACTTTGAGTCTAGCTACAAGACTCGTTAATAAAGAAAAGCGCTTCTTGGGAGGCAACCCAAGCTTTATTTGCTTTGTGTGTTTATTAATTTGTTTGTTTGATTTTATTTGCTTCCGTATGTATGTTTAATTTTTATTATTATTGATTCATGTTCGAAACTAAATTGTGAAAATGTTTTATCTTGTTTTTAACTTCGTCTTAATTACATATAAAGGTATTTTGCAAAAGATAAGTGTAAGGGAAATCCAAATCGGTTTATTAGAACAAATGAACATGAATCATAACAATATTAAATTAACATACATATTAGTATTTGTTTGAGTCAAATGCTTGTATCGAGTCATAATGATATTTTGCAGGATTTCCAGGAAATAAGGATTAAGTTTTTCCAGAAATTTTCCGGAAACTTAACATGAAAAATCTGTCAGATCACTTCTGACGGCGTCAGACCCAGTCTGACGCGTCAGGAACAGTTTTCTGGATTTTTTTTTTTTTTTTGAAAGTTTTGTTTTTCTTCCGGAATCATAAAATGCTTTATTAAATCTCTAACTTATAAACTCCAGGAATCTGCAAAATAATCATTCCACAAGCATTATATCCTTATACAGATTTATCCCGCCGATGTTATGCAGGTTTTCGTGTTTGTTTTCTCAGGTTTAACAGGTTATTTTGGACAAGGAAATGTATGTGGAATCTAGCTTTTGGCGCTGCTTTAATCTTGAAGCTTCAACATTACCTTGGAAGAAGATCTAACCATGTTACCTCTTTATCCACCGAGCGAATCAGGGGAGTATTTGATTTCATTCTTTTACCTTATTTACTTTTACATCTTGTTATTTGAACATTGGGGACAATGTTCATCTTAAGTGTAAGGGGGGGGGGGGGTAAAGTACGATACCTTAGAGAATGCTAATACGCTTGATTTTTCGTTTGTTTAATGGTAGATGTGTAATAAAACTGAGAGAAATACCTGTTAAGGCAATTTTAGTGCCAAATTTAAAATTTTTTACAACATATAGGAGTGAAACTTTGGTCTTAATGAGCGTCTCACGGATAGGAGTTATATGACTAGCACAAAACCATACCACTAAAAAATTTTCCACCCCCAAATATGTGAGGTTCGCCCCTAGAATTGGTAGGAAAAGCATTTATGCTATGATGTGTGTACCGGTAGCACTTAGATTCTAGAACTTGCGTTAGGACCATTCCGAGGCCACAAGTGAGACTACATTCGTATAGTTAGATTTACTACATGATAAGAGGCATTAGGATTAACCCATTGTTTTACACCTGTGTTTTTGTTATAATTACATTGGCTACATTGGTCAAGTAATTCTCCCACACCCTTTGCGTTGTACTCATTTTTAGTACACGATACCCCTAGTACACCCCTCAGAGCCTATCTTTTCGTTTCTAACTTTAAGCGTTTTACTTAAAGTAAGAATTTGTTTACACCCCACTTAAATGTACACCCAAATCGCCTTAGCCTACCTTTTATGCACTCATTTTTAGTGCATTATTGTGACAACATTTGTTTAAACCCCAAATTAATTATCTAATTGATTACATGGTTGCTAAGTCGAGTCATATCCTTGTACATATTGTTTTGGAACGATTGGGACTCATGGGTAAAGTACTAGTGTAATGGAGTAATGGGGAAGAACAACATTATTACCCCCATATGTGCTAAATATTTTAAAAGTACTCCAAGTGTTTCGATTATCTTAATTCGAGTCATTAGAATAGTTAATTGTAAAATTATGTAAAAGTTCAAGTGTAAGGGGGATACAACCCCCCTACGATGTATTATTTTGGATGGTAGGGCAAGAGTTTATGTCAAAAAAAAAATAATAAAAAAAAATTAAAAAAAAATTAAAAAAAAATAAAAAAAATAAAAGTAGTAAAAAAAAAAACATACGGACTACCATCCCGTTTCATTTTATGTTTATTTTATCTTTTTGTCATTTTTTTCATTAGCTTAAGTCGAGTCTAGTTTTGGCTTAGCAACGCCATATTGTACATGTAATTAATCAAGATCTTTAACTCGCCACCAGTAAAATATCCTTTATCCAACAAAACCGTGTTTATCATATCCCTACACCTAACGTTATAACCCGTTTAAAAACCCTCTTTGATAGTTTATCTTAGGTGCTTACGCCTAGTGGAGGAGGTTTTTGATCCTTTCCCAAGCCTATGGTAATCTATTTGCTATGACAGGTAGTGAGAGATATTATTCATTTTCATTTATGAGATATACTTTTATGACACCTGAGAGATGTGAGTATCTAAACACTACTTGTGAGGTGCTAGTCTGTAATCTCCGTGCTTATTATGATTAAAGTGGAACGACTATTTGTTGTAATTACTTTTATATTAGCGTTAAATGACCCCTAACTTGTATTTTGATTAGAATAAAAGCGCATTTGCTTGAGGACAAGCAAATCTCAAGTGTAAGGGTATTTGATGAAGCGAAAAGTGTACCGCTTTTAGGGGGTCATTTAAGCCCTAAATCGTATTTATTTGATCAAATATTGCCCTAAATCGTTCCTTTTGTCATTTTAGGTACTTTGGAGAAGAAATCTGGAAAAGGAAGCATTTTGGACGTTTTTGGAGCATAAAAGTGAAGAAAACGACAAAGTCTCAAAATCGGCTGGAAAAGTACCTGTGACGGCGTCAACCCTTGACGCGCCAGAGAGGATTTTGGATGATTAAAAGGGGACGGCGTCAAGAAGGCCATCAAGAAACCCTAACCGCGGCGAGGTGACGGCGTCAGCTCTATAACGTGACGCCGTCAGATCTGATTTTCTATATATATTCTCATAATTTTTAGTCATTAGTGTGCAACTTTGTGAGGAGAAACCCTAAGACGAATTTTCTGCTACTTTTAAGGGTTTTATACCCTTGGATCTCCCATGTTCAATTGAAGATAAGTAATCAATTAATCATTCAATATGTCTATGTGTTGTTTGATTATATCTTGTTCTTGTCTTTTATTTAACATGCTAGGCTAGATTTATCTTGTGTTTGCTTAGATCTAATGAAACCTAACTATTGATTATTGGTTGTTGGTGTGTTATTAATTGTATTGGATGATTGTTTATCGATGTTAGGCTTAAGAAAACTGGCTAACCTCCTATACGGTAACTTGCTTGAACGTCTTAAGAAACATGAACCAATGCGTACTAAGGTTTTTATGGTTGTATTTAATGCATGAGTGAATTCTAGTGATCCCATGTTAGGAGCTTCTTAGCCGGCTCGACATAGGAGTGAAGTAGGAGCTTATAGAGTTGGGGAAGTACGTATGACACCCCACGATTGGTATTAAGGAATACACCCGTCATCCACGCAATTAATACACACTAATCAACCGGTAAAAGATAGTTAGGGAGTAAGGAAATCTAAGTAAACACATTTCTCTCCACATAAGTTCCACAACCTTTTTATTTTCAGTTATTTTATTTTATTTGCAATTGTAGTTCTTTGGGTTAGTTGACTAGCAACTAATTCCGCCCACTCCTTCAAACCCGAGATTTTACTTGCTTTTATAAAAATATAAAAAAATACAAAAAGAATCTTCCCTCACCCTTAGACCTATTAGAGTAGTTTTTCAATCCTAACGACACTATTCCCCTAGAGAACGATCAATCCCCCGGTACTTGCCACTACACTATACTACATTGGTCAGGTACACTGCCTGGTGGGGATTGCAAGCCTCTTGAGATCCCTCGAGAGGTAAAACCTGTTGTAAGGTTGCAAAACCACGCATCAGTAAATCACATGTGATTAGCACAAAATCTCATGTGATTCTTTGGTGGATCACATTGAAACATAACAATAAATAATATAACTCTACAATATCTAGACTTATTACACATCAAAAAACCAACAACAACGTTACTGGCCATGTGACGTTTTGGCTTTAAAGAATGTTCAGTGTCCATCTTTGTAATAAGTTCATTCCAAGTCTTCCATTGTTTATCAATCTTCATTCCATTAGTAAATTTTTTAGCTCAAGGCCCAAATGAAATACACGATCCAACAATCCAATACTCTATAACATCAGCCTTTACTAAAATAATCAACTTAAAATCATATCCCAAACACCCCATATGCAGCAGACCATATCCATCCACAATAAAATACCAACCAAATATACCCTTTGTAGAAAACTAGAAGGGGGGGGGGGTTGAATAGTTTTAACTATTAAAATCACTTATTAAAACTTATTGATCGACTTATGTCAATCTAGTTTTGACGTGTTGGATATTGATAGAAATAAAAGCATATAAACTAAACTAGGAGATAGAGTTAGAGAGACACAACCACAACACAAATATTTATAGTGGTTCAGCTACAAGGACACCTTCCTTGCCCTACTCCACTCCCCGAGTCTCCTACTCGAGAGTTCGTTATCACTTCACAACACAAACTCCTTTCACATGGCGGAGAAGCCTTCACAACGTCGCTTACACTTTATCCAGTACAAAGCTAGATACCAGGTCTTTCACACAAGGTATACTAAACCTTTGTCGCCTACACTTTATCCGGTATAAGGCTAGATATCGGGTCCTTAGCACGGTGGAAAAAACCAACACACCCAATACAACTCGACGAAAGGATCCAACGTCCTTTTACACCTATCGACTCAACACATCTACAACACCCTTTGAGAAGAAAGAAAGAACAAGAATCACTTATGTGATCTTGGAAGAGAAGAATCAAATCAACCCATATCACGAGCTTGCACGTCTTAGAGAGTTTGTGATCTCGCCTTATGGAAGGAACCTAGAGAATCACAAAAAGAAACAACATAGAAAGATCCTTGGATCTGAGGTTAGAGAGTTTAGAGTATAGAGAGAAGTAAACTCTAAAAGGGGTGAGAGATAAGAGAGAAATGGCTCACTGTTTATAGGCAAAACTGCCTACTGTTCACCCGGTTCCACCGGATCTCTTCCCAGAGGGATCCGGCTAGTGTAAACCGAGGGATCCGGGTAACTGGGTAAACCAGTCCGGATTTTGGGTTACAAACCGGGTCATGGGTTATGGGTTATAATCTATGGATAGATGATGTCATGCCTGATGTCAAAGACATCTTGGGTCATGGGTCATGGACTTTAGGTTATGGGTTATAGACTTTGGGTCATGGGTCATGCGTTTTACCCATTATGGATGTCATGCATGATGTCATGAAATGGGTCGTGGGTTATGGGTCAAGCTCCGTAGTTTATGGTTTATGGACTTGGTTTTGGGCCATGGATAGTCCAAGTGTTTACAAGCTTTTTCTTAACATGTATTTTATAAATGTAAGTAACAAATGTTACTTAAGTGTTTTTATAAAATAGTTTTGGTTTCATGTAAACTTGTTAACTAGATATGTTTAAGGTTTACTTGTTTAGTGAAATGAGTTGGTAAACTATTGGCTCAAAGCATTACGTAATTTATTTATCTCGTTAAAATGATTTTACGTTTGTTATCGACAAAACATTGAAAGATCGTAAAATATAAATAAACATTTTGATGGTTTATTTGTATTAACAATCTCCCCCTTTTTGTTGATGACAAAACAGTAGAAGAGCCAGAGACTTCTTCAAAGGCTATGGTGGCTATTGATGGACTAGGGTATGACTGGAGTTTCATGGCAGATGATGAGGAAGCACCTACTGAGATGGCTCTTATGGCCTTCTCTGACTCTGAGGTACTATCTGTTAAAAGTTGTTCTAAAACATGTACTGCTCTAAAAGTATATGAAACTTTAAAGAAACACTATGATGAGCAGAGGATTGAATTAAACAAAATAAATTACAATTTGTCTAATCATAAGAGAGGTTTAACAGTCCTAGAAGAACAAATAGTGAATTATAAGAACAATGAGTCTATTTTTGCTGAAGATATAGATGTTCTTAAGAGAGATTTGTCATTTAAGAATGCTGAGATTAGTTTGCTAAAAGCTGAATTAGATAAAATAATAAAGGCTAAGGAAAATATTCAATTGAGTGTAGATACTTTAGAGTTTGCTTCTAAGGGAGTAAACAAAATCATAGAATGTCAATTGATAAACAAAGCTAAGTCTGGGTTGGGGTATAAAACATGTCCACCTCCTCACAGAGGAGTGCCTGCACCCCCAAAAATTGACCTAGAGCATACAAGTTTACCTGAGTTTCAACAACCTAAGTTAGAGTATGGTCGTAAACCCAAATAAATTTCAATTGCTGATAAACCTATAGAAAATAATGAGCCTTTTGAGAGTGCAAGTGACACCTCTCTTGCTGAGGATAAGATGTCCACTGATAGGAATTCAGATGCTCCAACCATTGAGGACTGGACATCTGATGATGATGAAGATCAGGTTGTGGTTAAACCTGATGTGGTTAAAATAGAAGGAACCAATGTTCCTAAGGTGGTTAATAATGAAACTGTTAAGCCTACAATTTTTAGGAAAATAGTTAGGTACTGTGAGATGTATAGGTCTACAAACAAGCCAAGACGTAACCAGAGGAACTGTAATGACCTCAAGTCACATCAACTAGGAAGTGACTTTATCATGTATAAGAAGGCTTGTTTTACTTGTGGTAGCTTTGACCACCTAGAGGCTTTTTGTCATAACCATCAGGGGAGAAAGATGGTTACTGGGAACAATAGGGTAACTGGGAACACAAGTCATAGGGTGAATTCAAACAGGTCTCAATCTCACCCCAACATTAATAGAATGACTCCCAGGGCACTTTTATTGCAGTCTGGCCTCAAACCAATTAGTACTGCTAGACCAGCAGTTCATACTGCCAGACCATTTAAAACTGTTTACCCTAGATCAGCAGTTTCAAGTGCAAAACCAACCTTCAAATATGCACAACAAACTGTTCCAAGGCCTTTTCATAAGAAAGCAGTGATTCAAAAACAGTTTTCAAAACCAAAGGCTAAAACTGCAAAGCCAGCAGTTAGTACTGCTAGCCAAGCAGTTAGTACTGGTAACTCTAAAAACACTACTAGGGATAAAAGGGCTAATGTTGTTAAGGCCTTAGCATGTTGGGTATGGAGACCAATCAAACCCAATGGTGCATCAATTGTATTGAAAAGATTTAACTATATTGATGCACGAGGCAAACCCAAGTCAGTAATGGCTTGGGTACCCCAAGGAAACTAATTTCCTTATTTTATGTGCAGGGACATTCACAGGATGATGAGGAATATCAAGGTTATGTAGACAGTGGATGTTCCAGGCACATGACAGGCAACATGTCCTATCTTTCAGACTTTCAACCAATGGATGGAGGATATGTTACCTTTGGGGGAGGAATAGGAGGAAGAATTACTGGTAAAGGAACATTGAAAACCGGTAAATTAGACTTTGAAGATGTGTATTTTGTGCAAGAGCTTAAGTATAGCCTGTTTAGTGTCTCACAAATGTGTGACAAAAAGAACAAGGTTCTTTTTACTGACACTGAATGTCTTGTGCTTTCCCCAGACTTTAAGCTGCCTGATGAAAGTCAGGTTCTACTTAAAGTTCCAAGAAAGGGCAACATGTACAGTGTTGATATTAGTCAACCTTTGTTTATGCTGCATATGGACTTGTTTGGTCCAACATCTGTGAGTAGTATTATGCATAAAAGGTACTGTCTTGTAGTTACTGATGACTATAGTAGATTCACATGGGTTTTCTTTTTAGGTTCTAAGGATGAGACACCTAGCATTCTTAAAACATTCATTACTGAGATAGAAAACATAGTGGATAAGAAAGTAAAAGTCATTAGGTGTGACAATGGGACAAAGTTCAAAAGTAGAGTTATGGATGAGTTCTGTAAAGAAAAAGGTATTAGAAGAGAGTTTAGTGTAGCTAGAACTCCTTAGCAGAATGGGGTTGCTGAAAGAAAAAATAGAACACTAATAGAAGCTGCTAGAACCATGTTAGCTGACTCTAAGTTGCCCATCACCTTTTGGGCTGAAGCAGTTAATACTGCTTGTTATGTGCAGAACAGGGTTTTGGTAGTTAAACCTCATAACAAGACACCATATGAGCTGTTTAGGGGTAGAACTCCTGCATTAGGATTTCTAAGACCTTTTGGGTGTCATGTAACTATTCTAAATACCTTAGACCATCTAGGAAAATTTGATGGCAAATCTGATGAAGGTTTCTTGGTTGGGTACTCTCTAAATAGCAAAGCCTTTAGAGTATACAACACAAGAACAAAGAAAGTAGAGGAGAATCTGCATGTTCAGTTTCTAGAAAATAAATCTAATATTGCAGGTGAAGGTCCAAAATGGCTTTTTGACCTTGATACTCTAACCCAATCAATGAATTATGTGCCAGTTGTTGCAGGAACCTTTTCTAATGATTTTGCAGGTTCAGAAGCTGATGTTGCAACAAATGAAGCAAGCTTGGGAAAGGAGAAAGATCAAGATCATGTGTTGATGCCAATATGGAAGAATGTGGATTCATCTTCAAACAATGGTGAACCTTTGACTGATGAAGCAAAAGAAGGTATTGAAGATGAAAACAATGTAGTTGGAACTAAGGATCAAGAGAATGAAGATAACAGTACAAATGATGATTGTACTGTTGAGCCCCAAGTTGGTACTGCTAGGAAAAATATTCATACTGCTGGCCCATCAGATACTAACACTACTGATTTCTCAAAAGATGAGGTGGATATCAACAATCTACCACCTACCTATCCAATTCTCACTACACCACATACAAGGATACACAGAGATCACTCCCTAGACAATGTAATTGGGGACATACAATCTGGTGTGAAGACAAGAAGCCAACTATAACTTCAGATCAACCAAGGGTTTTTTAGTACTGTTTATGAAGAAAAGCAGCATGAAGATGCCAGCACATGCTTGTTTGTGTGTTTCCTCTCACAATCTGAACCCAAAAATGTTCTCAAAGCCTTAGAAGACTCAAGCTGGGTAGAAGCAATGCAAGAGGAGCTTCTTCAATTCAAAATTTAGAAAGTTTGGGTACTAGTGGATTTACCCAAGGGGATGAGGGTAATTGGCACCAAATGGGTTTTTAGAAACAAGAGGGATGAAAGGGTGTTAGCAATTAAATTATATTGAAGTGATGGTAATTTATCTAATATTAACTTTGTAGTGTATGTGTCGATTGTATGCAATAGGTTAGTGTAAGAAGGCTTTGTGTTGGACCATATTAGAATGTAATAGTTAAGTCAATGTAACATGTAAAAGCCCAAGTCCAACACAAAGCCCATCAAGCCCAAGATAAAGACACTAGGGCGTCATCCTTGTGTCTATATATACCACACTCTCACCTCAAATCATGTGTGTCTCAAAATAGAGTATAGGTGAGAGTGTGTGTGAGCTCTAAGTGTGTGTTTGTTATTTTCCTTTCCAAGTTTAATAAACATTCGGTATTAATTTATGTCATACGATCCACATATCTCTTTCATCTATATTTCTTCTAGTTCTTGAGTGTCACGTTTTAATATAGTTAGTTGTGTGATAAAGTAATCGATTCTAGTCATAACAAGTGGTATCAATACGCTAAACATAGAAATAGGATTAAGTTGTGTCTCGTTAGGATCAAATCTAAGCTTAAAAGTTGTGTTTTTGTTAAAAATACGTGTACTTTTTGTCTCCTATTTGATTTTTACATGAGTTTTTAAGTTAAAGGTTCCAAATCATGCTAAAATGATCCGTCTATCTCTCCAAAAAGCTCTCATTTAAATCAGTTAATATAAAAAATATCACTACATGCTATTTTTGAGGGGGAGAAGACGTGATTAAAATGTGATCAAAATGTTTAAAGATCGTGGATTGAATCCCAAAAGAGCTCGGCTCAAGATTTTTACCCTCGAATTGACAAAAACTAAATTTCAGTAATCGAAAAGACTTGTCAAGGACGGGTAATAATTTCAAGCTGGTTCATCCAGTGATGTAAACGTGTCTTGCAAAGGACTCGTCTGAGTAGAATGTACCAATTCGAGAGATTATATTTGAATATGCCCGGGACGGGTAATAATTTCAAGCTAGTCCAACTAGCGATGTAAACGTGTCTCACAATGGTCATGTTCATTGAAAATCGATCAATTCAAAAATGTGCAAACTCTACCCAACATGTGCAAATTTATCTTAAAAATGCATGAGCACATGTGAAGGGGGAGTATTTCAGAAAATGCAAAACTCTCGAAGTGTTAACTAAAATGTATTTATTCATAAACACTTTGAGAGATTTTTACAAAAGGTTTTATGGCAAGTGATCAACAAATCTAGGATAATCATGGAGTAATATGGTGATTATGGTTAGGTTTATGTCCTATGATCCGCCAGAGCCGGAGGGATCTACCCAAAGACAATTCCAATAGATGAGAATTAGAAGTCCTTAGGAAAGATTGAAAAAAAGGAGTAAATGAGAAAGGGAAAGAAGGGCTTGAAGAATTAAAAAGAAAAGTTTATGAAAGGGTGAAAAGAAATAGCCCTCCATGAAAACTTAGGGCAGAAACCGGGTCAATACATCTGTTATCGGTTATCACTTACTTGATACTGATATTGAAGACAAGACGTCATGGACCCAGTGACGCGCTGCACCACCCCTCCTAGCCACTCAGATATCTCTTAAAAGATATTTGTTTCATTTCTCACGGAGAACACTGCATAATCCATCGGCCTCTCACTCCGAGATGTGTTGATATTGAAAAGGTGGCACTCTGCTCCATGCCTCCGACTACTAAAACCAAAACGCACAATTGAGTCTAGAGCCATGAGATTCATTAAAAGATCTCTTAGTTACACATCCATTTATAATACATCTGTGTTCACCAAAAAGGACACAAGGTGTACAAGAGTCTTAATGAGATCTTCGGATCTTGCCTTATATCATGATGGTTACATGCTTCAAACGGTCTACCGTCGTGTGGTGATCTCCAGCGAGTCACTGAATTGTGGGTGCACTTCGGTGTGTCTGTGTAAGCCCTTTTGGGGGTATCCGATTCAGAACGGCCTTGGTTAAGATTAGAGAAAGTTTTCACACTATGTTGTTAACTATCTCGAAATCTGAACCTGTAAACGCTGGATGATTTATTGCTAACTGTTTTATGCAGGTACTACAAAAGTCCATCAACCATCATCAGATACATCAAACATCTTCACCTCCACATACTCATACTTATGAAGATCATCCTCAACTAAGCTCAAGTGTAAAAGTTCAAGACAAAAAGATCAAGTTAAAGACAAAGTGTAACGACAAAGTCAAGAAGCTAATCAAGATGTCAAGAACAAGTTCATGTATCAAGTAAGGAGCACATAAGTATGAAATCCAAATTGTATGAGTATTTTGGAGGACACGTGTTGGGAATTAAACATAACAGTACAAACTGCAAGGGTTATAAGTTAGTACTGCTGAAGAATCATTGAAGACAACACTGACAGTACTAAGTCAGTTAGTACTGCCACCATTAGAAGTTAGTACTGCTTATAATTTTTGTAAACGTGTAATAGATAATTATAGAAAGGATTTTGTGTATATCCTACTTATATAGAATTATAGTTATCTTGTACAGGAATCCTTGGTCTATAAAAGGATATCATATGGTTAGGTTTTTGATGTATCTTAGTCGTACGAATAGATTCAAGGTTGTAAACCCTAGTGATAGGAGATCACTCGTATTATTGAGATAATAATATTGAATCGTTTGAAGTTAAACAATTGTCTCTTGTTCATACACTGTTTCATTCAATTACTCAAATATTCTTCTAAGTATAACAAAGTAGATTCCGCATACTTGGTTATATCAACTCAAAGTATCACATACAGGTTAACAGGACTAACATCCTAAGTGTATAATCAATCCGGTCAAGTGGTATCAGAGACAGGTTGATACTTTTGATTTAGAAGAAGAGATGGCCATGGAGACATCTATAACCAATGTTGCTGCTAAGTTACCAACGCTCAAGCCTAATGAATTCGATATGTGGAGATTAAGAATTGAGCAATTCTTCCAGGTGCAGGATTATGCACTCTGGGAAATCATAAAAGAAGGGAATTCTTTCAAGCCCACAACCACTACAACTGTAGTTGAGGGTAAGACTGAAACAACAGTGCAGAAAAAGCCATTGACTGTAGAGTTAAAGATCCAGATGAAGAATGATCTTAAGGCAATAAGCATGCTACTGATGACAATACCTAATGATCAATTATTGAACTTCAGCAAGTTCAAGTGTGCAAAGACCTTGTTTGAAGCCATTGTTGCAAGATATGGTGGGAATGAAGCCACCAAGAAAACTCAGAAGACCCTACTCAAGCAACAATTTGAGAACTTCTCAGCTACAAGCAATGAATCACTAGATCATATGTTCAACAGGCTACAGAAACTAGTGAGTCAGCTTGCTATTCTTGGAATTGAGATACCTCAGGAAGATCTCAACTCCAAATTTCTGAGGAGTCTACCATCAAAATGGGCTATGCATGTGGTTGTATGGAAGAACAAGCCTGATATAGATTCCATGAGCTTAATGGATCTGTATAGCAACTTCAAAATTGTGGAGCAAGATGTGAAGAAGGTTGCTGGAACAAGCTCAAGCTCAAGCTCTGGGAATTTGGCCTTTGTGTCAACTCCCAGTACCTTAAGTTCAGAAGAAGAAGTCCAAGTTGCTGGAGCAGTTGGTACTGCTAGTTCAAATATTGGTACTGCTAGTACCTCAAGCAGTACTAATGGACTTTTGGATGAGAATACTTATTGTGCTTTCCTGACTACTCAGCACAATGGAAGTATGTTGACTCATGGAGACCTTTAAGAGATTGATGAAGATGACATTGAAGAGATGGACATCAAGTGGCAGCTCTCTCTTCTTAGCATGAGGGCTAAGAGATTTTTGAAGAAAACAGGCAAGAAGATAATCATAAACAGCAATGATGTTGCTGGATATGACAAGTCAAAGATTGAATGTTATAATTGCCATAAGAAGGGTCATTATTCAAGGGAGTGCAGATTGCCAAGACAACAAGATGGCAAGAGTAGAGGCTTTGGAAGCAATACAAGGGTTGTAGAGGTTACAGACTCAAGCTCAAAGGCTATGGTTGCCATTGATGGCTTAGGGTTTGACTGGAGCTACATTGCAGAGGAGGAAGTAGAAGCATCTACAGAGATGGCTCTCATGGCTTTCTCAGATTATGAGGTACAAGTTTCTAAGTGTTCTAAATCATGTGATGCTTTAAAAGAATTAGAAACTCTTAGGAAACATTATGATGAACAGAGAATAGAGTTAAACCAGACTGCTTTTAATTTGGCAAATCATAAGAGAGGTTTAGCTGTTTTATAGGAGCAAATTGTTCATTATAAAAGTAATGAGTCTACTTTTAGTGATACTGTAGCTGTGCTTAAGAGAGATATATTTTTTAAAGATGTTGAAATTAGTGTGTTAAAACATGAGTTGGAAAAGTTGAAACAGGCTAAAGAAAACATTCAAATGAGTGTAGACACATTAGAGTATGCATCTAAGGGTGTAACTAAGATCATTGAATGTCAAATTCTAAATAAGGCTAAGTCATGTCTAGGGTATAAGTCTGTTCCACCTCCTTATAGAGGAATTCCTACTCCCCCAAGCATAGACTTAGAAAATACAGGTTTAGATGAATTTCAACTACCTAAGATGGAATATGGACCTAAACCTAAGGAGAATGAAGTAGTTGAAAAGCCTGTAGAAGTAAGTTTTGATAGTGCAAGTGATAAATCACTTTCTGATGACAAGGTGTCATCTGCTAGGAACTCAGATGCTCCAACCATAGAGGATTGGACTTTTGATGATGATGAGAGTGCTCAGGCTGAGGTTAAGCCTGTTAGTGTTAAGATAGAGGAACCAAAAGTTCCTAAGGTGGTCAAGAAAGATACCGTTAGGCCTAAAACCAATGCTAAACCATTTAGACCAACAGTTAAGTATGCTAAAATGTATAGAACCACAAACAAGCCCAGAGGTAACCAAAGCAATTGGAACAACCCAAGTCTCACAACTAGGTGATGATTTTGTCTGTTATAGGAAAGCTTGTTTTACATGTGGTAGCTTTGACCATCTTGCTGCTTATTGTAACAACAGGGTAACTAGGTGTTCAAGTCCTAGGGTGAACTCAGTAAGACCTCCCACTCACCCTACAAATGCTAGAATGATACATAGATCAGTTCTTTTAAGGTCTGGCCCAAGACCAGTTCATACTGCTAGACCAGCAGTTCATACTGTCAGACCTAATAAGACTTTTTACCCAAGACAAGCAGTTCTAAATGCAAAAATATTTTTCAAATCTGCACCATCAAATGCTTGAAGGACTTTCCACAACAATGCAGTGATAAATAAACAAGTTTGGAAACCTAAGGTTGCAATTGCAAACCCAGCAGTTCATACTGCTAGGCAAGCAGTTAATACTGGTAGTTTTAAAAACATTGCTAAGGGAAATTTGGGTAATGGTATTAATGCATCTGCATCATGGGTTTGGAGACCACTTCAATCCAATGGTACTCCAACTGTGCTAAAAAGATTTAATTATATTGATGCTAGAGGAAAACCAAAGTCAGTGATGGCTTGGGTTCCACAAGGAAATTAATTCCTTGTTGGTGAGCAATGTTAGTCATATGCTTATTTGTTATGAGGCAAGTGCATTGCACTTTGTTTCCTTGTTTTTGGACTAACACTTGTAGGTATGGATGATAAGCACCAAGGAATTACAAGTGCTTTCTGTTTTGGACTGTATGGTGATTTGGAAGCTTAGTGTGTAATCTTTGCACACAACAAATGGTTATTGGCTCACCATGTCTAACCCACATAAGAACCAACTAGTCCAGAGCAAACGGTTTCTGGTAAAGACTAGTCAAATCCGTTTATGGTTGACAATTTACCAAAAATTGTATGGTTATCAACTCACCATATCTAACAGTGAAGAGTTGGCTAGTCCAAAGCAAACGGCTATTGGTAAAGACATATCAAATCCGTTGATAGCTGATAGTTTGCTAAAAACTATATGCGAGTTATAATGTTTCAAATTCATATAAGTTCATACTGTTCTTTGAAATTTTTTGATAATGGTTTGTACTGCTAGTGCAAAGTTTGTACTGCTGAACTAGCCGTTAGAACTGTTGTGTCAGTAATTAATTTTTGTTTAGAAACTAGCCGTTGGAAGATAATTGAGATTTTTACTGACTTAGTTACGGTTTTTTTAAGGGATCCTCTTCTAGATATTTTAACTTTTATTCTATTATAATCTTATCCTAAAATAAAAAGTTAAAATATTCTTTAAGTCGGTCAATAGAAACCCTAATTCTCTCAATAATATCACATCTCACTTTCATCTTCTACTTTCTAACCTAAATTTTCACTATTTACCACAGTCAAATCAATTTTTACTGAGAATATTATGGCTAATTTGGATTTTATCAAGACACACAACCAGGTTGCTTATTTGGAGAGAACAGAGGAAGGGGATGGACCAAAATTTTATGAGATTGTGGACTTCTTGAACGCGTCTCATATTAGGTATGCTTTAACTGTTTCCCCTACTCTTATTGTCTCTCATATCACACAGTTTTGGCAAACTGCCATTGTCAAATTTAGTGAAGAGGAAGACATAGAAATTCACTGCAAAGTGGATGGCATATCTTTTGTTGTTACCGAATCTACTCTTAGGAGACATCTTAAGTTGCAAGATTCAGATGGTATCAACAATATGCTAAACACTGAAATTTGGCAAGAAATTGCTAGAATGGGGTATGATACATCCAATCAAAAACTTACTTTTCAAAAGGGATGTTTCTCCCCACAATGGAGATTTTTTATCCATACTCTCTTACATTGTTTAAGTCCCAAAAGAACATCATGGGAGCAATTCAGTAGCAATATTGCTATTGCTCTCATATGTCTGTCAACAAACAAGGTTTTCAATTTTTCAAAATTTATATTTGAGAGTATGGTTGCTAATGTAAAAAGTAAAACATAATTTCTTATGTATCCAAGATTTGTTCAAAGCTTTTTGAATAAGAAAAAGAATTTGCTTAAGCAACATAAAGAAATTTTTCCTACTCCTAGCCTGCAACCAAAAGTTTTTCAAAATATGGCTATGGCAAGTAGATTGTTTAATGGGGTAGAAATACCTCTATTTCCTGAAATGCTTCAAGTTGTTCAGGGTAAAGGGTCAGTAAACCCAACTGATCCCCAACCAACACCCACAATGGTTCCTGAAATAACCCATACACCCCCAATTATCACAACTTATAGGAGAAGGACCACAGCTAGTCTAACTAGAGTGGAAACTGGATCCTTGCCCCATGACTCACCTCTCCTAGCAGGTAACACAGCTAGAAGTGATGAGGGCAGTTCTAAACTTGATGAATGGACGGCTATTTGTACCAAGTTGTCTGCAAAAGTAGAATCTCTGGAAGAAGATCTCAAAAGCCACAAGGATCACTTTGTCAAGGTATACACCAAGTTGACACTCAGGGTGAAGAAGTTGGAAGATCAACTAAAGAAGAAAAGAGCTAAGGTTGATGAAGATTCTTCAGATGATGGTTCAGATGGTTCAGATGATGATGGTGATGATTCTCCCAAACAGGGGAGGAAATCTGGGAAAGAACAAGGGGATAAGAGATCTGGAACTCAGGGGAGGTATGAAGAAGGTACTAGTGGATTGTATGAAGAAGGTACTGCTGGTGATGATACTAATATGGGTGAGCAAGAGGAAAATCAAGGTACTGCTGAGAATGTTGAAGAAGCAGTACAAACTGCTGATGTTTAAGAAGTAGCAATACAAACTGCTAAAGACAAGGGCAAAAGTATTTTAATTGAGAAAGATGAGCCACAGAAGATAGTTAAGCCAAGAACTCAAATGCAGATAGATTATGATGCAGAAGTGGCAAAGAAACTTCAAGAGGATGAACAAGCAGATGAACAAGCTCAGATTGATCATGATGCAGAGTTAGCAAAGAAAATGTCTGAAGATGATGTGATTGATTTTATGGTAGCAAAAAGATTAGAAAAGATGGCTTCAGATACACAGATTACTCAAGAAACTTTTGATGAACAACTACAATACTTATTAGACTCAGATCCTATTGTGAGAGCACAAGCAGTGCAACTTGTTGAAGATGTGAGTTTAAGCACAGAAGAGAAGTCAGCAAAGCTTACTGAGTTCATTTTATCAAAGAATAAAGAAGTTGCTTGGAGTGATTTTATGCAGAAGATAAGAGATAGACAAAAGAAAGGATACAAGAAGAAGATGCCTACAAAGAAAGAACATATCTGCTTCATGAAAAGTTACTTGAAGAATCAGGCTTTTTGGAAGCAGAGTTACTTTAAAGGAAGATCAGATGCTGAGATAGAGAAAGCTTACTATGAGGCTTATGCTAGAATCAACAAGCCAATATCCAAGGATTTTACAATAGATACTGGGCATGGTAAAGGAAAGAAAAGGAAAGCAAAAGTGTTAGAATCAAATGAATCAAAGAAGCCAAGGACTGAAACTGAGAGCTTAACAGATGAGCAAATCAAGAACATGATTGTGGTAGTTCCTGAATTCATAAACATCAAGCCAATACAAGCAAAACACCCTATTATAGATTGGGAAGTATTCACTGAGGGAAGAATGAAAGGTTGAAAGATCATGAGAATTGGTGGAATAACTGAGAGATACAAATTATTTGAAGATTTGATTAAGGGATTTGATAGGGAAGATCTCAATCAGTTGTGGAATTTAGTGCAAGAAAAGAAAAGGGTTGCAGATCCTATTGAAGATAAAGATAAGGAATTATGGGTTCAATTGAAGAGGCTTTATGAACCAGATGGAGGAGAAGAAATTTGGAGATTTTAAGCTGCAATAAAGGATGTTTCATGGAAGCTGTTTGATACATGTGGAGTACATAGAATTTCTACTAAAGATGGCTTAGAAATATACATGTTAGTGGAGAAAGACTATCCACTCAGAACAGCTGTGTTGGTTACTTTGGTATGTTCAAGACTTGAAGTTGAAGCAGAATCAGACATGGCAGATGTGTTACTCAGAAGAATGTTTGATCTTGCAGAACTGAGAAAAGCCCAAACAAAGAGATTAACTTGGTAGGTGTTTGGAAGAATCCCCCCATCCTCAAGAGTAAAGTTTAATTTGAAGAAACTTAGTGATTTGAAGAAAAATTATAAGTTTAGGGGAGGATTGTTGGGAATTAAACATAACAGTACAAACTGCAAGGGTTATAAGTTAGTATTGCTGAAGAATCATTGAAGACAACACTGACAGTATTAAGTCAGTTAGTACTGCCACCATTAGAAGTTAGTACTGCTTATAATTTTTGTAAACGTGTAATAGATAATTATAGAAAGGATTTTGTGTATATTCTACTTATATAGAATTATAGTTATCTTGTACAGGAATCCCTGGTCTATAAAAGGATATTCTATGGTTAGGTTTTTGATATATCTTAGTCGTACGAATAGATTCAAGGTTGTAAACCCTAGTGATAGGAGATCACTCGTATTATTGAGATAATAATATTGAATCGTTTGAAGTTAAACAATTGTCTCTTGTTCATACACTGTTTCATTCAATTACTCAAATATTCTTCTAAGTATAACAAAGTAGATTCCGCATACTTGGTTTACTTTGTTATATCAACTCAAAGTATCACATACACGTTAACAGGACTAACATCCTAAGTGTATAATCAATCCGGTCAACACGACGCATAATCACACGAAGATATTGATCAAGGCAAGAACTACCGAATTAAGATTACTTTGAAGATCACATAGCATGACGGAACAAAAGAATGAAGACTATTCTACATCGACACACAAAGTTCAAGACGTTGAAGACAAAAGACCTATCACCGGGAGCATCATTGAAATGACCATCCCTTAAGGGGAGATTGTTAGCAGTTAAATTATATTGAAGTGATGGTCATTTATCTAATATCAACTTTGTAATGTGTGTGTCGATTTTATGCAATAGGTTAGCGTAAGAAAGCTTTGTGTTGGACCATATTAGAATGTAATAGTTAAGTCAATGTAACATGTAAAAGTCCAAGTCCAACACAAAGCCCATCAAGCCCAAGATAAAGACACTAGGGCATCATCCTTGTGTCTATATATACCACACTCTCACCTCAAATCATGTGTGCCTCAAAATAGAGTATAGGTGAGAGTGTGTGTGAGCTCTAAGTGTGTGTTTGTTATTTCCTTTCATTCGAAGCTAATAAACATCAAGTATTTCATTCATACGATCCATATCTCTTTCATCTATATTTCTTCTATTGTATTGAGTGTCACGTATAGGTTTATATAGTAGTATTAGTTGTGTGATAAAGTTAGTTACTAGTCATAACAAAGGGGTATTGTGATCAAAAACAAGGCTAGGCTTGTAGCCCAGGGGTATACACAAGAAGAGGGAATAGACTATGAAGAAGTTTTTGCACCAGTTGCTAGGATTGAAGCAATCAGACTGTTCTTAGCCTATGCTTCTTTCATGGGCTTCACTGTTTACCAGATGGATGTCAAGAGTGCCTTCCTATATTGTACTATTGAAGAGGAGGTGTATGTCTCACAACCTCCAGGTTTTGTTGATCAAGAGCATCCTAACAAGGTGTACAAGGTTGTGAAAGCTCTTTATGGACTACATCAGGCTCCAAGGGCATGGTATGAGACTTAGGCTTCCTATCTGTTAGAGAATGGATTCCAAAGGGGCAAGATAGATCAGACTCTATTCATCTAGAAGAATAAGATGGATATCTTGCTGGTAAAAGTGTATGTGGATGATATTATTTTTGGATCCACAAGGAAGGAAATGTGTGTAGAATTTGAGAAACTTATGCATGATAAGTTTCAGATGAGTTCCATGGAGGAACTTACCTTCATTTTAGGGTTGCAAGTGAAGCAATCAACTGAAGGCATATTTATCAGTCAAGATAAATATGTGGCAGAGATACTAAGGAAATTCCAGTTTCTTATGCTAAAGTGGCAAGCACACCAGTTGATTCAGAGAAACCTTTACTTTACAGATCTTCTCACTAAAGCCTTTGATGTTGGAAGGTTTCAATACTTGGTAGCAAGTATTGGAATGCTTAATCTTTAAAATTTTCAATCTGTGTGTTTTTGTACATTAAATTGGATTTGTACTGCTAGGTTTGTCAATTAGTACTGTTTTTGTAAACTTTGTACTGCTAGTACAAATTTGAACTGTTTGTTCGAACTGTTAGTCATATGTTTATACTATTATAAAGCAAATGCTTTGCACTTTGTTTTCATGGTTTTGGACTAACAATTGCAGGTATGGATTGTTTAAGCACAAAGGAATTACTAGTGCAATGTGTGAGCAGCAATTGGTGGATTAGTTGCTGATATAATAAGTTGCTGATGGACAGAGTTTGGGGATCTATTAACAAAGGTTTATACCTAAGTTAACTGGTTCTTTAAAACTTCTTTCTTGAAATCTGATTATAAGGTTTTGTATTGGAATTGATGGCTTAGTTAGTCAGATAGTAACTGACATAACTCACTCTCTACCATTTTATAATTTTGTATAATGAGTTAGTCTAAGGACATCTGGTAGAGAGAACAGCGAGCAAACGTGAATCTGACACAATTGTGTTAGAGGCAACAACTGCCACGAGCTGGAAACCCTGTCAAGAAAACTCTTTGAATGAGTTTATCTGGTCACAGGCAGTTATTTATAACTGAAATTATTGGTTCTCACACAACCAGATGATGCATTAAACCGAAATCTTGATTGAGTGTCTGTCTTTAAACTTAATCCTTTCAAAATTGTTGTTAGCAGTATGGTTTTTCATCAAAATTGAGTTCATACTGCTGAGTCAAATTTTTCCAAAAAGTTTGTACAACCAGGCTTATACTTAGTACTGGTAGGCTTATGTTTGTACTGCTGGATAGACGTTAGTACTGGTGCGTATTAACAGCTTTTTGAAACTAGCCGTTGAGAGTTTGTTGAGATTTTTACTGATTAATATCTTATCTTAAGGGTTTTCTTTTGGGATATTTTTACTTTTAAAATATTATGTTCACCTTTCTTCAATTAAAAGTTATCTTTTAATTAAAGTTGGTCCAATAGAAACTCTCATAAGATTTTTAAATTCACTTTCTTCATATACTTTCTATCCTTCATTACTTTAATCCCAGCAGTCAAATCAATAATTTTACTGACAATCATGGCTACTTTATCCTTTGTCGATAAACACAACATGGTAGCTTATTTGGAGAAAGCAGAAGAAAACATCAAATTTCATCAGATAGTGGACTTTTTAAATGGTTCTCACATAAGGTATTCTTTAACATTAAATCCCACTATCTATGTCTCTCAAATAAAAGAGTTTTGGCAGACTGTTACTGTCAAATCATTTGAAAATGGTGACAAAGAATTAAATGCAACAGTGGATGGTAAATCTATCACTCTTACTGAATCATCACTCAGGAGGCATCTCCAACTGAATGATGCAAATGGTATTAGTGCTATGCCAAACACTGAAATCTTTGAAACTTTAACCAGGATGGGGTACAACATCCAATCATAATCTTTAACTTTTCAAAAAGGTTGTTTTGCCCCAAAATGGAGGTTTTTGATACACACCATCCTTCACTGTCTCAGTCCTAAGAAAACCTCATGGGAACAGTTCAGTGGCAATATTGCAACTGCTCTCATCTGCTTAGCTACTGACAGAACTTTTAATTTTTCAAAACTCATCTTTGAAGAAATGGTTAAAAATGTTGACAGCAAATCAAAGTTTTTGATGTATCCCAGGTTCATTCAAACTATTTTGAACATGAGGAAACATCAACCTCACAAAAATATTTATCCAACACCCAAACTTACCCAAAAACTTTTTATTAACAAAAAGATGGCTTCAAAAGGGTATAGTGGGGAAGAGGTTCCACTTTTTGATTCAATGCTACAAGTACAGGGTGAAGGATCAATAACCCCAGTTGACTCCCAACACACACCCACCACATCAGAACAATCACCTTCACAACCACCTTCATCACCAGATAGGTCTATATCCAGAGAGGGCTCTGTTGTTCCTCAGCACAAAGTTCCTATCCCTCCCAATGTAGCAGATGAGGCTGATTATGTCAGTATGGAAAGGGCTACTTCTACTATCTCAGGCTTAGAAGCTGGGCAGGACAGAAGTAACATCAATAAGACCCAATCTATGGCAACACCAGCAGTACCAAGTTCTTATGAATCCAGTACTATTGGTGGAATCCCAAGCCAACCGGAAATTTTGGGTGGCTCAGAAGCTCACCATATGGTGGACTATGAGTCTTTGCCCCATGATGCACCTCTCCTTGAAGGTAACACATCAGGAAGTGCTGAGGGAAGACAGAAACTAAAAGAATTGACGGATCTATGTACAAAATTGTCTGAGAAGGTTGCTAGTTTGGAGTCTGATCTCACAAGTCACAAGAAGATTTTTGGCAAGGTGTATACAAAGCTGGTGCTCAAAGTCAAGAAATTGGAGGACCATGTCAAGACACTTAAAAGAAAGAGGTCAGCTCATTTGGTGGAATCAACTAGTTCATCTTCTTCATCAAGTTCATCCGATGGTCCAAGTGCAGATCAAGGTGAGGAATCTTCCAAACAGGGGAGGAAGATTGCCCAGTTAGATCAAGATCCTGACATTTCTTTGGTTCAAGGGGAGTATGATACTCAGGGGAGGCAAGAACAACAAATGGATCAAGGTACTACTGATTTTACAGAAGGTAATAGTAGTGCTACACATGGTACTGCTAGTATACAAGAAGAAGGTACTGGTGTCTCTCAAGGTACTGCTGGTGTAGTATACACAAGAAGGCCAAAGAGAACAAGTTTAGACAAGGGAAAGGGGATCATGATAGATGAAGAATCTTCACAGAAGTCAACCAAGAAAAGTCAAGCTCAGATTGCTTCAGATGAAGAATTAGCTAAAAGAATTCATGAAGCAGAATTAGCAAGAATAGCTGAAGAAGAGAAGATTGCTCAAATGCTGACTGAGCAAAAGCTATTGACTGAAGTACAAGAAAGAGCTACTCAGGAAGCTGCTGATAGGGAGTTAGCTGCAAAACTACAAGAAGAAGAATGGTCACGGTTAACCAAAGAAGAAAAAGAATAGGCTATTGATGACCTTTTGGAGCAAATCAGAAAGAAGCAAAGCAAGAAGAAAGCTGCTCAGAAGAAGCCCCCTACCAGGGCAGAAGAACTGTCTTACATGAAGACATATCTAAAGCACCATGATGCCTGGAAGGAACATCACTTCAAGGGAAGATCTATTGAAGAAGTTGAAAGAATTTACATTGACTCTCACAAGAGAATGCAGATGTTTCTGAGAGGTGATCTAGAAAGAAGTGAAGGAAGAGGAGAGAAAAGAACAACTGATCAATTGGAATCAGGAGATTCCAAGAAACAAAGAACTGAAGAAGAATCAATTTAAGAAGAACCAGCAGAGGAAGAAAAGATAGATGAGAATTTAACTGATGAACAGATCCATGGCATGATGGTGGTAGTTCCAATAGCTCTTAATATTGATCCAATTCAAACCAAACATCCCATCATTGATTGGGAAGTGTACTCAGATGGAAGAATGAAGGGATGGAAAATTATTAGAGTAGGAGGAAAGTTTGAAGTCTACAAGTTCTTTGAAGACATGATCAAGGCTTTTGACAGAGATGACTTGGATAAGCTTTGGAGCTTAGTTCAAGAAAGATTCAAGACTACAGATCCTACAGATGATAAGGATAAAGAGCTATGGGTTGAGCTGAAAAGATTATATGAGCCAGATAGAAATGATACTTTATGGAGATTACAGGCTAATGATCTGGATACCACATGGAAATTATTTGATAACTGTGGAGTTCACAGAGTTTCTACAAAAGCAGGAGTGGAGATTTATATGTTTGTTGAAAGAGATTATCCACTCAGAGCAGCTACATTAATGTTTATGCTTGTAGTAAGACTGAAAGTTGAATAAGATTCAGAAATGGCAAAAGATTTGATCAGAAAAATATTTCAAATATCAGAAGAGATGAAAGCCAGAAGACTACGATTAACTATGTAGTGTTTGGAAGAGTCCTCAAAATTCTCATTTAATTCAGAGAAACTTGATGATTTAGGGTAAATCACAAGTTTAGGGGAGGATTGTTAGGAATTAAATGTTCAAGACTTAGTACTGCTTGAAGATTACACTAACAGTACAAACTGTTAGTGTATAACTGAAGAACTGCTGAAGTATAACTAACAATACAACTCTAAGTTAGTACTGGTAGTATATTAAAGAAGGTACTGCTACATGGAGACTGCTTTAGAAGATATGTATTAAGGATAAGTATGGAATAGATCTTATGTATATCACAATTAGTTAGAAATTTACAGTAGGATACTTATCTTGTAAAGGACTCCTTAAGTCTATAAAAAGAGATCCTAGGTTAGATGTTATGCACATCAGTCGATTATAGTTTTGTTAAGATTCAAGGTCATTGTAACCCAAGTGATATTAAGATCACTCGTATTATTACTCAACAGTATTGAATTTTTTAAAGCAAAATATTGTGTTCATTATTCATACTGCATTACTATTACATCAAATAAACTCTTCTAAGTATTGTTAAGTAGATTCCGCATAATTAACAATATAACCTCTAAGTATCCTAAACACATTATAAAGGAATAACATCCTAAGTGTTTTAAATCATCTCAAAAAGTAAGTGAAAAAAAGGTGTAAAAAGGAATAAGGAGAGTAAGAAGTTCTTAGTTGCTCCCCCTTGTTGAGGGCGTCAAGTAATTAGGGAGACTAAGACGTGATCATTGTAAGTTTTTGCAATGGTTTTCCTTGGACGAGAGATCCCCCTTAATGAGGGCGTTAAGTACTCCATGTGTATTTTTGAAAAACTACAAAACAAAGGTTAGAAAACAAGTATATTGTGTCCTTTTGCTAAAAATGGAGCTGCATAAAATTTTGGTTAGTATTCTGTGTGCCCGGATCCGTCGGTTCCCTTGAAAAAGGGATCCGGTTATTACAAAGTGAAGGATCCGGCTTACCTACAACTTGTTAGCAGCAGTACATAATAGAACAGGTATGAAGACAAGTAATAATCACACAAATCATGTTCACATAGAAAAGAAGCACATAATCATGTAGATTCATTTAATAAAACAAGAGAAATGATACACACATTGGTCAAATCTCTAAAACTAAAAAAATGATCTTAGCATGAAAAAAATCCTATTTGACTAAAGTTAGGCCTAAAGCTAGAATAGTGAGACCACTGGTGCTTGTACTACAAGGTTTTTAGGGAAGGTTTGGTTTCTTGACGTCATCAAGACGTTCAAGAAGGTGGTAGAACATGAAACATACTTCATCGCGTAGTTCAAGAACTAAGGTTTGGACATGTTGACAATGATCACAAGTATCATTGTGGTTTGTTTATTGTGAGGTTAAGATAGAAGGTAGTTAAGGTATGTTTGAGGTGGAAGCACCTAGGTTTAGAGGTTGTGGATGTACCACGGGTGTTAGTAACGAAACATGTGTGGGTAGAAGTGTGTCATTGTTTGGTTGAGGTGTTTGTGATGGTTGACATCCTCTCATTACCCAAAATGGGCCATTTGAGGGTGGTGGAGAGGAAGGTAAGTATGCTATGGGTGGTGGTATGTTGATGTCAACATCTAGGTGATGAGATGGTGGTTGTGTTGACATTCTCTCAATGGATGAGAATGTTGGTAATGGTGGTGGATTAGAAGGTCTAGGAGGTAAGTCCTCCAATGAGTTGAAGTAGATGTGAGGTGATGATGGTTCAAGAGATGGAAGTTGTGGTGAGGCTGGTTTGTTTGAGGCTAATTATGGTGGAGTTGGTTCATTAGATGGAGGAGTTTGGATGTAGTTTGGGAGAGGTGTTCTAGTAGAGGGTGCTTTGATGGGTGAGGTTTCGGTTGAGGATATTTCATACACTATTCGTGCGGTTTTTCTTGGAGGGCTCCTAGTGGATGATCTTGCACTTGGTGCCTTAGTCATGTTTTTGGGTAGGTTTAGAGTGTGAGTTTGCAGTAGAAGATGGTTTGTTTTGGTGTGGTTTGGTAGCACAAATACAAGTGGCTTAAATAGTGAAAGATCAAGCAAGTGAATTAAAGCCTAAACCACTAAAATCCTTTGAATTGCAATGATATGCATGCACCAAGGTCAATTACAGTGA
Source organism: Artemisia tridentata subsp. tridentata (assembly GCA_021014915.2). Lineage (NCBI taxonomy): Eukaryota > Viridiplantae > Streptophyta > Magnoliopsida > Asterales > Asteraceae > Artemisia > Artemisia tridentata. Next base: position 157,074,657 of record CP139505.1, read on the forward strand.
TACATTCTTAAAGGAGATATATTAAAGGCAATGTGGAGTGATTGAGTGGATAAAGTTGAGTATTGGAAGGCTATAAGTGATAAAATCTGTTTCTGTTTGCCCAGTTCTAGCGGATCCTTCCCAAAAAGGATCCGGCTAGCTTTAGCTGAGGGAATCGGCTAACAAATCAGATAAAGGTGAGAAATTATGGTCATCTAGCTATTGCAACCATATATTTCCTGATGTAATGAGTGTAAGATATTGTTTTAGTGAAGGCAACTCTGAGTGTTATAATACTAATGATGAGGGGTTGTCATAAACGATCTTTAGAGGTGAGAAAGAGGTCTAAGTAGGCCATTAAGTGAATATGGATTAAGATAATCATATCACTAAGTGTTAAATGTTTGTAGGTTTTAGGAAAAGGTGGTATGAAAAATTTAAAAATTCTTTAAAAATCATAAGAATTAAAAGATTGTTTTTAGAGTATTTTGAGGTAGAGATGGTGGAAATAAATTTGTTAAAAATTTATTTAAATTATAGGTAAGTGTAAAATGATCAGAGAGAGGTGATGTAAGAGGTGGAACTAAGAAATAGTGGTTATTGTGGAAATGATAAATCAAAAACACTTAGGATGATACTTAAGTCTTTCTTAAGAGTTCAACAAGACTACTAACCTCAAAGTCAGCTCAAATATGACTAATAGGAGATGACTAACTAGTGTACTAAGGTTAGAATGGTTGAGTGTGAAGACAAGTGGTATAATTCTTCCTCTATGTACCCGGATCTTCCGGTTCTTTTCTAGGAGGGATCCGGTCAGTTATAACTGATGGATCCGGCTGCTGAGGCTTAATCTTCATAGTGAGCTCGCCAAAATTATGGTCACTTGTTGAATATCATCTCTAGTGTTACAAGCAACAATTATATATATACACAAGACTAATATAGCAAGTAGAGCACATAGTAACCACATAAGGACAGTCAAAAGTGGTAAAATTTCCTAGTAGGTTATTTAAGTTACTACGATTCTTTTGATATAAGATCAAAAGTGCTACTATTGAGCATCACCATACGTTAGAGGCATTGTATCACCTATATTACATGTTTCAAATGACAAACTGTTTTAAAAAAATTCATTTCCTTTTCACCTCTTCTTCTTTCCCATGTTTGATATAAAGTGAGTGAGACACTCGACCATACCCTTGGTTTGCTTGAACTCGTTGGTCTCATTGTGGATTCTTGGGAGTTGGTCATTGTAAGTGTGGAGATCGAGTTGATAGTTATTGATTGGGTCGTTTGGATCAGCTTCAACTTCATCAGAGGTGTCGGTGAGAGGATGTGGCCTTTTTCCATCAACCATGACCTCTTTGTTCGTCCCTCGGTTAGAGGTACCATGACATGATCACAAATAAAATGATCATCGTTCATAGGAGAAGGTTGCATTCCATTTACGAACCTTGAGAGGCGAGTGAGAAGCATTGCATAGGGAAGCGCCATATTGTCAGTTTGGAGGACACTAGCCATTCTTTTAACCATGTAATAGGCTAGATTGAAAGGAGTTTCATTGATGAGACAGTAAATCATGTAGACAAGACAAGCATTGGGATGATCTGTGTTCTCGACTAGACAAAGGACATTTTCTCTCAGGATTTGTTCCCACTTTTTGTACATAGGAAACATTTCAGAAAGTTCCATTTGGAATGGATCTCGACGGATGAGTTCGGAGTTTCGAGTGAGACGGGTTGGTGAGGCCCTTTCAATGAAGACCGCATTTCTTACGGTGATGGGTTCATGAAAAGGAGTGTGATAGACTTTATGATGATTAAGTGTATCATCAAGCTTGGCAAGAGACCAATCGTTTGAGTACATACAAATGCCTTGACAAGGGATACCAAGGATATCGGCAAAGGCACGAAGAGGTAGGACAATGGTTGTTTCGTTGATAATGAAAGAGATAGAAATAGTTCCATCATCGTTACGAATGATTCGAAAACTTTTGTAGAACTCAAGAACAAAGACGGGACAAATTTGTTCATTGATATGGAGTAGGCAATCAAAGTTGATTCTAGAAAAGACTTGGACTATGTTGGTGTCATCGAGAAAGGTTTGCTCAACAACATGCCCTTCATGGAAGAAACGCTTTTGAAGCATTTTGATAAATTTTCTGTCGTTGGGTGAAAGTCCTTCCTTGTGATGATGCTTAGGAATGTAGTAGGCGGTGTCGCGGTAATCTTGTTAGGTTGATTTTGGCATGCTGAGAACCTATACAAGAACGAAGTGTGACAGCGTAGAAAGTGTGACGGTGGGTCGTGAGAAAGAGAATTATGTAAAAAAAAATTACTTCCAAGTACTTCGTATCATAATTTCACTCAAATGGGTATAGAGAATTAACACAATTTAGTTGGAAAACTTTATTGATTACAATAAGACTTAGCAAATCCCTTTTACTTGTATTAACAATGCCGAAAGAATACCTCTTAATCCTTAGTATCTAGAAAATTTTCTAATTAAGGTTTTGAGAAAAGTTCTTGTAAGTAGGATATACTTTTCAACTACAAAGATTATCTTAGATGACTAGTAAACACAATGTGATAACAATTAAGTATTGATTGTGATAAACCCATTTAGATGAAAATTGAGAACTACATACTTGGAATTACATAAATTACAATGTAGAAGAATTAATACTTACGGAGATAGTTAGCTAGACAAGATGATTGATGAGGGATCTCCAGGAGGGTTAGAGAGGGTTTTTAGGTCGGGTTTATGAGAGAAGAGCAAAGTGAGAGTGTACAATGATTATCAAGCATATAGTTTCTTTGCTGATGTGCCGGTTCTGCGATCCGGCACCTTATAGCCAAGGGATCTGGCTATTCAGTAACCACACAGAACAAAAAGCTTGGTTCATGATGAGAGCTTTTGATCCTAATTATCTTTGAGATTAATCTTATATTAGTACAAGTCATGACGAGATTATTAATGATCGTAAATCTATGTATAAAGTGTCATTTAGTTAGAACGTTTACGAGAGATGAGATTCAACGATACAAATTAAACGAAAACTACATTTATTCCATTAACTTCAACGCACAAGGCAATACAAAGGATTGGATAAATAAACAACAAGTAAAAATATAAAATAAAGTAAACATCACCATAGGAGAACTTGAGAATGGGATAAATGAGTCCCACGAGTGAGACAATGATGAGGATCAATGCGTAGTACACCATTTTTGCGGAGTTTTCTTTGTTTGAAGGGGATGAAGGATAATTTGAAATTTGAATTGTGTATGTGATTAAGATGAGAAATATTTAGATTAAATAAAAGATTTTGAAGTGACGTTTTACTGTAGTAGGGCGTCGAATGGTGTGGGAGTTTGTGAAGAGAGATTTTTGAATGTTGTGGTTTGGTATATGTAGATATTGTTTTAGTTTAGACAACAAATGTTAACAACTACTTAAAAGAGAGTTAAAGCATATAAGCACATATAGGCAAGAAGGTATATTTTATAGAACTAATCAAGAAAACATACCTTTGCTATAGTCTTTCTATATGGTTTTATTGAGACCATAGAAGTGAAACACTGCATGAGTTTTTAGAAGATTTCTTTCCTTTATAAATAGCTTCTTTTAGATTCTTCTTTTGACTTCCTTCTTCATAGTTAGAACAAAGTCTTCGAAGAATCCTATTAAGAGGATTTCTCAAAGAGAATGTTAGAATAATACTATTAATATCCAAACAAAGAAAGTTTTGTCATTTTTGAAAAAAAATGAGTTAAATGTCAATTTTTACAAAAGGTTTTTCCTTCGTTGTAGTTTTCAAAAGATACACGGATCGTATCAAGTTTTTAAAGTACAATATACTCTAAGAAACTTGGTAACGAAACTCTGATGCCAATTGTAGAAACTAGAAGGGGGGGTTGAATAGTTTTACCGATTAAAATCACTTATTAAAACTTATAGATCGACTTATGTCAATCTAGTTTTGACGTGTTGGATATTGATAGAACTAAAAGCATATAAACTAAACTAGGAGATAGAGTTAGAGAGACACAACCACAACATAAGTATTTATAATGGTTCGGCTACAAGGACACCTTTCTTGCCCTACTCCACTCCCCGCTACTCGAGAGTTCGTTATCACTTCACAACACAAACTCCTTTCACATGGCGAAGAAGCCTTCACAACGTCGTTTACACTTTATCCGGTACAAAGCTAGATACCGGGTCTTTCACACAAGGTAGACCAAACCTTCGTCGCCTACACTTTATCTGGCACAAGGCTAGATACCGGGTCCTTAGCACGGCAGAACAAACCAACACACCCAATACAACTCGACTAAAGGATCCAACGTCCTTTTACACCTATCGAATCAATACATCTACAACACCCTTTAAGAAGAAAGAAAGAACAAGAATCACTTATGTGATCTTGGAAGAGAAGAATCAAAGCAATCCATATCACGAGCTTACATGTCTTCAATAGGTTATGATCTCGGCATATGGAAGGAACCTAGAGAATTACAAAGAGAAACTACATAGAAAGATCCTTGGATCTGAGGTTAGAGAGTTTAGAGTGTAGAGAGAAGTAAACTCTAAAAGGGGTGAGAGATAGGAGAGAAATGGCTCACTATTTATAGGCAAAAATGCCTACTGTTCACCCGGTTCCACCGGATCCATTCCTAGAGGGATCCGGCTATTGTAAACCGACGGATCCGGGTAACTGGGAAAACTAGTCCGGATTTTGGGTTACAAACCAGGTTATGGGTTATGATCCATGGATAGATGATTTCATGCCTGATGTCAAAGACATCTTGGGTCATGGGTCATGGACTTTGGGTTATGGGTTATGGACTTTGGGTCATGGGTCATGGGTTTTACCCATTATGGATGTTATGCATGATGTCATGGGTTATGGGTCAAGCTCCATGGTTTATGGTTTATGGACTTGATTTTGGGCCATGGAAAGTCCAAGTGTTTACAAGCTTTTTCTTAACATGTATTTTATAAAATGTAAGTAACAAATGTTACTTAAGTGTTTTTATAAAATAGTTTTGGTTTCATGTAAACTTGTTAACTAGATATGTTTAAGGTTTACTTGTTTAATGAAATGAGTTAGTAAACTACTGGCTCAAAGCATTACATAATTTATTTATCTCGTTAAAATGATTTTACGTTTGTTATCGACAAAACATTGAAAGATCATAAAATACAAATAAACATTTTAAAGGTTTATTTGTATTAACACCCTTATCCACAGCAATACAATACATCAAACTTACTCCATTACATCGACTCATCACACATTAATTAGTAACACAATAACAAGCCCAAAAATAGCTCCAAAGAACCATTCTCCAGTACTCCATAACCTTTAAACCCACCAAACTACTAAAAATAAAACCAAAAATAAAACTGAAGATTGTAGCACCATCTTTGAAGTCAAGTCTTTTCTCTCAATAGAATACACCGATCATAACCACCATCAAGATTAACCGGCCGACCACCGCTTCTTCTGTCACCATCACCACCACCACCTCCGACCATCATACATGCTTCACTGGATCTACGTCTCGTCGCCTCTGCCATCATCTCTTCTTTACCGGATCTACGTCTTGTCGCCTCTGCCATCATCTCTGCTTCACCGTTTTATGGTGATATGACAGATCGATGACGGTTTATGATGGTTTGTGTGTGTGTGTTTGGTGAGAAAGAGAGTGTGTGTAAACTGGTGAGTGTGTGAATGAGTGTAGGAATATAAGATTAGTTGAGCGAGAAAGTAAAAAATGCCCCCTTGTGTTTTAATAATTTAAGTAATGATTAAATCTCGACATTAGATCAAAGTTAAATCACTGGTCATAATTGGTTGATTTGTTCTTTAAAAAAATCTTGTTCTGCGTTGAACTTTTGTCTTCGAGAAATACATTCTAACCCATAAAATGTAAGAAAAGACAATTTAATAGTAAAACAATCTTCTTATTATTCCTAGAAACCAAATCTCAACAATAAAACTGATCTCAATCAGCTTAGACAAACACAACCACAACCTTATCTTAATCAGGAACAAAGATCAATGTATCACAACCTAAACTGATCAAGATGATCAGATGCTAAGTAACAAATTAGGGTTTACAACTGTGTGAAACTGAGAGAAAAAAGAGAGAAATCGTATTATGAGATTATGTGGCTTGACTCTTGACTTTTAGCTTATATACTCCTTCCATCGACAATACTTTACTCGTAACAGCTTCAGTCCTTCATCTCTTCTACTCTTTCCATCTAGCTCCCAAAGTATCTAACAGCTTAACCCTGAAAATATAAAGATGACAATATCAGACCTTGTAGTATTTCCAGGCTAAAGATTATATTTTAACATCCCCCCTTAATCTCAGCCTGGAAAACATCATACATTCCCAGTTTCAAAATCATTTTATTATGTTGAAAACTGTCCAATCCCTTTGTGAAAACATCTGCAGTTTGATCTGCAGATTGTATCTTTTCAGTTTTAATAACACCAAATAAGATTTTGTCTCTTACAAAATGCAAGTCAATTTCCAAATGCTTAGTCCTCTCATGGAAGACTGGATTAGCAGCAATCTTAATTGCTGCATGACTATCGCAAAAAAGTTTCACAGGTAAGAAATTTTCCAAGTTTAGTTCTTTTAAAACTTTTAAGACCCAAACAGCTTCTGAAGTGGCAGAGGCCATGGCTCTGTATTCCGCCTCTGCACTAGACTTAGAAAGGGTATTTTGTTTTTTACTTTTCCATGAAACTAATGAACCATTTAGAAAAATGCAGAACCCTGTAACAGATCTCCTAGTTACTACACATTTTTCCCAGTCTGCATCTACATAAGTCTCAAGATTTTCAAAAGAGTTTTTGACAATGTGAATTCCCCTTCCAGGTGAACCTTTAAGATATCTTAAAACTTTGAGTGCAATTTTAAGATGATACTTAAGTGGTTTATGCATAAACTGACTAAGACAATGCACAGCATAAGATATATCAAGTCTTGTATGAGTTAAGTATATAAGTTTTCCAATAAGCTTTTGATACTCAGTTATTTTATCCAAAACAGGGTCAGTTAAAGTTGGTTCATTAGAAATACTTAGGTTTTGATCAAGAGGAAAAGCAGTAGGTTTACAGGCAAGTAGACCAAACTCATATAACAAATCAAGGCAATACTTTCTTTGTGACAAACAAAGTTTCAATAACTTCAATCCTTAAGAAATATTTAAGTTTGCCTAGATCTTTAATCTGAAATTTGGTTTTAAGATAAAACTTAAAGTTTTCAATATCTTCTAAATTGTTACCAGTTATACTAAAATCATCAACATACACAAGTAAGGAAACAAACACACCTAATTCATTCTTGGTAAACAAAGAGTAGTCACTCTTACTCTGTTTGAAACCATTCTAAAGTAAAGCACTAGTAAGATTAGCATTCCACTATCTGGGTGCTTGTTTTAACCCATACAGTGAATTTTTAAGCCTGCATACTCTATTATCATTCTCATCAAAAAAACCTTCAGGTAATTTCATATAAATAGTTTCCTCAAGATCCTCATATAAGAAAGCATTATTAACATCAAGTTGAAATATAGGCCAAGACTGTTGAACTGCCAAATTAATGACACATCTAACAGTCACAATTTTAACAACATGTGAAAATGTTTCATCAAAATCAACACCTTCTTTCTGATTAAAACCTTTAGCAACAAGTCTAGCTTTATACCTATCAACTTCACCACTAGACTTGTACTTAATTTTGAAAACCCATTTAGAACCGATAGCTTTTCTACCAGCAGGTAATATAACAATTTCAAAGGTATCATTACTATATAAAGCATTCATTTCCTTATTCATTGCCTCAATCCAATGCTGATATTTGGAAGCCTCCCAATAACTTTTTGGTTCAAAAGCTTTATTCAATTCAATTGTGAAACAAAAGTTTTCAGAATTAAGTTTAGTATAACCAACAAACTTTTCAAGACCATATTTGACTTTTGAGTCAACAACAAACCCATTATACTTATTTGGAAACAGTGAAGTTCTTTCAGACCTTCTCATAGGCAGATTTTGAAAGTTTTGATTTGTTTATGTGTTCTGAAAACCAGTATTAACACCCTCAGAGGCTGCAGTTTCAAATTCATTTATAGGGTCCATCTCAGATTCACTCTCAAGAGTTGCAGCCCTCTCATTCTCAAAGGCAGAACCATTAGAACCATGAAAGTGCCCCAAATCACTTTCATTTTGGTCAATTGTTGGACTGCCATTTGGAGAAGAGTTGCTACCATCAACTTGATGTACTGCAGTCTTATTTATTTCATCATTGGGTGTGTCATGATCCTCATACACAACTTCATTAAAGAAGTTTGTATGATCCAGACCATGACTATCACTCTTGTCCACATAAACAGATTTAATCTTGAAAGGAAAAACTTTTTCAAAAAAATTTACATCTCTAGAGTATAAATTTTTTTTCCTTTCAAGGCTGTATAGCTTATACCCCTATTTAAAAGAAGCATAACCTACTAAAACACTCTGATCTGCTACTAAATTTATCAAAGTTATTTAAAACAGTAGCAAAACAAAGGCATCCAAAAGTTCTTAAATAATTCAAAGAACATTTTCTGTTAAAAACCATATTATAAGGAGATTTTCCATTCAGAACAGAGGTAGGCAACCTATTAATCAGATAACAAGCAGTAAGAATACACTCTGACCATAAGTAAAGAGGAATACCCCCCTGAAATATAAGGGATCTGGAAACATTAAGCAGATGCCTATGTTTCCTTTCCACAATCCCATTTTGCGGTGGGGTATATGCACAAGATGTTTGATGTATAATACCATTTTTAGCACAAAACTCAGAAAACTTGTGATTAACAAATTCGGTCACATTATCACTTCTAAAAGTCTTAATGGTCTTATTAAACTGATTTTTAATCAGATTAAAGAAGATAGTAATACAATCAAACACCTCATCCTTAGTTTTAATCAAATATACCCACAAAGACCTGGTAAAATCATCAACAATGGTCAAAAAGTATTTATGTCCTTCCTTACTAGCCACCCTATAAGGCCCCCAAAGATCTAAATGAACAAGTTCAGCAAGCACAGAAGACTTGTGCTCACTTAAAGGGAATGGTTCCCAGGTTTATTTAGCCTTTTGACACACTTCACAAGGTTCTTTATCATTGTTTTTTTCCAAAAAGATATCTTTTTTAAGCACATCCAGAACCTGATCAGCAAGATGACCAAGCCTGGAATGCCATAAACTTTTGGATAAAAAACAATCAGACTTAAAATTCTCAAATTTCAAATCAGTACCTTGATTTCCATCAAAGTAATATAAACCATTCTTTTGTTTACCAATCTCCAAAATATTCATTCCCTTCAAATCCTGAGGTAAAACATAGCATTTAGACTCATCAAAAGCAATAACATATTTGTTGTCTCTAGCTACCTTATGAACAGACATTAGACTAACACAATATTTTGGGACAACAAGCACATCATATAAAGTTAAGTTTTTAGTCAGAACCATATTTCCAGCCTTGGTAATTAAAGCTTCAGTTCCATTAGGATGTGAAACTTTAATCCCAAGTTTGGAAATATCAATTACATTGACTAAAAACTTGTCTGTATATGTTAGATGCTGGTTGGCACCAGAATCAACAATAATGTCAGCTGCAACAAGTGCATATCTGATTTTACTGTTATTTCTTTTTCCAAAATTAGCAGGGTACCCAATCAATTTAAAACATCTATCCACAGTGTGTCCATTAAAACCATAATGCTCACAAACCAAAGTAGGAGCACCACCAGCCTATTATTTCCATTATTATTTGGTCTAGGTGCATTATTAGGTCTGAAAGAATTTCCAGAGGTTTGGGGTCTGATGTCACTCGAATTATACATATTTTATATAGCGTTATTTGTTAGTTTCTTAATAGATTCTATTGACTTTCGATACTTAATTGCATGAAAATACATTTCAGGTCTAATCGACAAAGAACTTCAAGAACCAAGATAAATTGTAAGCATATAAGCCAATTCGATACTAGAATAAAGAAATGCCTGATAAAGTGAAGAAGCACGCCGACCTTCCTCTAAAAGTACGCCGGTTACGGGAGGCGAAATAAGTCTTATACAATCTGAGTCAGCATCGTAAAATGTGGCGATCTCAAGGATAAAGTGCGCCGGTCTTCAATTCAATTAATGACCCTTTGGCGCCAAGAAAACTATTGAAGCCTGCCGGTGTTACTAGCCATGTTCGCCGGTATCGCAAGTGAATCCCGCCGATCTTATTATCTCAAGAGCGGCGTACTTCAAAATATGATCAGTCTCAGTTAGCCTATATATAGAGCCTCAAACCGTCTCGATCAACACATCTCTCATTCCAAGTAATACAAAAGCTCTGCTAACTCCTTACCATTCGAATTACATCAATTGTAGTGATCAACTAAAGCAAAAGTTCTTAATACGTTGAAGTACTACCTCGGTATTGTTATAGTGATCGCTAGTGACGGTAGCTCAATCATTGTAACTAATTCAGGAAGTATGTCTCTATTTGCAAACGAATCAATCACTGTAAGCATGATTACTAAAGCCATGTTAGGCTAAATTCCTATTGGTTGCTCGGATATGTTAATATAATAAAGTGAATTGGTTGTGATATGATCTCATTTGATTTCTTATTTATGTTGAAACCTTGCTGTGTTCTAAACTCTTTATCCATTGTTTATCACTTTTGATTATACTTGTCAATTGGAATAGTTCGAAAGAACCACTTGGTATAATATAATTTTCGAAATATGTCCATGTATCTTGATCAATGGGTCGGAGAAATCCGCTCTTGTTAATTTATAAACAGCCGAGTTTTTGCATTGCAAACTAGTCCTTGAGCTTGTTACCCACTAGTTCAAGTACTAACAGACATAAGTCTTGAATGAAACTTGTTAATCCGTGAAAAGGTTATTTTGACGAAAACAACTAATCATTGGTTGAACTTACTCCATCATTGAGATCATCATCATTAGTCATTCACTGAGTTATAGTAACTATCCAAGTAATCATATTTGTCTCATATTTGAATCTCATTTAGTTCTTACATAATTGTCTAAACGCTTTCTAAAATCATCCTAAGTAGTTAATCGATATATAGAATAATCTCAGTCCTTGTGGAACGACCTGGTCTTACCAAAACTCTTTACTATAAACGAGGGTTATACTTTTACCTGTGTGTTTTGACATTAAGAGAATTGGTAGAACTAGTTATTATAAATTTAAAGCTTTCGAAACACATCAGGGCCTCTGTGAAATCCCTCTATTGGGCACACTGGAATTAAACACAGATGACTGAGATCTTTGAGAAACCCCATCCCCTGAACCAGTAACCACAGCTCTGTGAGATACCTCACTAGAAATTATGGCAAAAGCCCCTTTGACATCAGGTAAAGGGTCTCTAGATAGAATATTACTTCTAATTTGCATATAAGAATCATCTAGGCCCATTAAAAATTGCATTAACTTCATTAACTGGTTATGTTTTTTAAAGTCCTCAGAAGCATGACAAGTACACCTTATCAGTTTAATAAGAGCATCAAATTGTTTCCAAAAAGTACTCAATTTATTAAACTATTCAGCAATAGATGATCCATTTTGAGTCAAAGAAATAATTTTATGATGCAAGTTAAAAGTGACTGAACCATCTACCCTATCAAAAGTTTCTTTTCAAGCGCGATCACGGCGTACTTTTCCTAAAGAACGCTGATGTTCTGGGAAACGTGACACTCTTTCCTGGAAGTGTTACAACTTCATTTAAAAATTGATTCAAATCTCCAATTCAGAGTACAACATAACCCAGAAGTTAATCAAAAACAAAACAAATTCTATTCAAAACCAGAAAATTTCCAGAAGTACGCCGTACTCTTAAGTAAGTACGCCGCGCTTTTGTCTCTGAAACACGAATTCAGTTTATCCGAATTGAATTTTGGTTTCTCCTATAGCCATTACCCTTAGCATCCCAGTATTGGATGGTCACACGATCCTCCAACGCAGAGCTTGATAGTCCTTTATCCGAAACGAACCATTAATCTAAGACGTAGGCGTAACAAAAGAGTTCCATTCTCTCAAAAAGATTTAAGACCTGAAACACCAAGAAAGATTATCCCAGTTGTTCATGATATTTCTCTTTATCGATTTTTCATAAAATTCATCGAACTCTACGATTCCAGGGATGAAACCGATAATGAACCTATATGGGCGAATGAGCGAACCATTGCTCCTACTCCTGGTCCTGCAATAACCTTGCCTGACACCGCCAATGAGTTCGCCATCAAAGGCAATTATCTGAATCTTGTTAAAGGAAACCAATTCGACGGGAGAAACAAAACCGACCCTCACAAACACATTCATGAACTCCTTGGCATTTGTGAAATGTTCAGATATGGAGAAACCAAAAATGAGGCCGTTCGGCTCATGATGTTTCCATTATCCCTAACCGGGGAAGCAAAAACCTGGTTAGATGAACTTGACGAAGGAACCATAGCAACATGGGATGAACTTCGCATTGCTTTCATAAGCCGATTCTTCCTTCTAGAATTATTCATCGACTTCTCGGAGAAATCCGTGCTTTTTCTCAACAAGATCGAGAAACCCTAACCGAAGCATGGCTTCGAATAAAAGAAATGCTCAGGAATTTTCATGGACACGGTTTAAGTAAAGGAAACATAATCAAAATATTTTACCATGGACTTGACGAGAGTACACAAGAAGCCTTAAATGCTGCAGCAGGAGGAATATTCTTATACAAAACCCCAAATCAAGCTTATCAATTACTCGAAGATAAAGTCTTACTCAAACATGATTAGGCTAAAAATCAAAAACCAAAAACTTCTCTTCCCAAAACTGTTGCTTTCGCCGATGAAGGTAGGAGTAATTCTGATACTGACAAAATTATGGTTCGTATGGATGACATGGCCCTTAAAATGGATACTCTGTACAAAGAAATGAAAGAAAAACGTAATGAATGCAACAATTGTGGTGGAAACCATTTAACCACAAATTTCAATGAATGCAACAATTGTGGTCGACGCACTCGTTTTTATGATGACTATCGTAATCGCGATCGAGGTCGAGATAAATGGCGTACTGGCAAAAGAACAGAATATAACCGAGATCAACCTCGACCATCGTACTCTGAAAAAAATCAGACATTCAAAAACAACTCGGCGAATTCATTAATTCACAACAATCTACAAACACATACATTAAAAATACATTCACAGATCTCAAAGACAAGTTTGAGTCAATAATTAGAAACTGCCAAGCTTCTATCTAGAATCTAGAAGAAAATTTTGACAGATTTGCTGAAAAACAATCTGGTCGATCTCCTGGATCGCTTCCTAGCAATACTCAACCCAACCCTAGAGGTGGTACCTCTAAACCTTATCAACCACCTCAAGCTCATAACGAGCATGTGAATGTTATAACCACTAGAAATGGTACTTCATATGAACCACCACCTAATCCTAGCCAAACACAACCAACTATCGAACTTGACAGTGAAGAAGATGATGAACCAACTCCTCAAAAGAAACTCAAAACAAAAGTAATACCCGAAACACCTGTTCTAAAACCATACAAACCAAAAGTTTCATATCCCCAACGTCTCAGAAAAGAAAAAATGGAAGCTCAATACGGAAAGTTCCTAGACATGATTCGTGCCGTTCGAATCAATCTTCCACTTGTAGATGTCATAGCAGGAATGCCAAATTATGGAAAATTTCTAAAAGAACTCATAAGTAATAAGAATAAATTAGAACAAATTTCCGCAGCTTACCTAAGTGACGAATCTTCAGCGATAATTCAAAACAAAGTTCACCAAAATTAGGAGACCCATGAAGTTTCCTGATTCCTTGTAATTTTGACAAAGCATTCTCATGCAACGCCTTGGCCGATCTTGGCGCAAGTATAAACCTTATGCCATATTATCTTTATGCCAAACTATCTCTTGAGACTTTTAAACCTACCAAAATGAGTGTTCGATTAGCAGACCGATCTTTTCAATATCCTGTTGGGATAGCGGAAAATATGCTAGTTGAAGTTGGTAAGTTTACCTTCTCGGTAGATTTTGTTATCCTAGAAATGGAGGAAGATAGTAAGGTTCCTCTTATTTTAGGAAGACCATTCTTGCACACCGTTGATGCAATTATTCATGTCAAACAAAAGAAACTTAATCTCGGAGTAGGTTAAGATAGAATATCCTTTTCAATCGATTCTGCCATGAAACATTGCTACTCTAATGATGATACCTGTTTCAGTATTGATGTGATTGAAGAAATTCTTGAAGAAGATTTTGACATTTTGCTCAATGAAGGAACTGAAATTCTCCATTCCATCAAAGGAACAATTATTGAAGGAAAAACTCTATGCTGAGTTTGACGAATTCATAGCCATGAATATCGAAGAAATTGAAATAGATGATGAAGAGGAAATAATATTCGAAAGAATTACGTTCAATACAGATCATAAAGTTAAAAAATCTCTTGAAGAACCTCCTACTGACCTTGAACTCAAGCCTATTCCTAAACATCTAGAATATGCTTTTCTAGAGGGAACATCCCTACTTCCTGTTATCATATCATCTGAACTCTCCAAAAAGAATAAAGCAGATCTAGTCACTGTTCTCAAAAATCATAAACGAGCCTTTGCCTGGAAAACATCAGATATTCCTGGAATTTGTCCATCATTTTGCAAACATAAAATTCAAATGCTCGAGGACAAGAAACCAGTTGTTCAAAAACAAAGAAGACTTAATCCAAGCATGCAAGAAGTAGTAAAAAAGGAAGTAACAAAACTCCTCGATGCAAGGATAATTTACCCAATTGCTAATAGCCCTTGGGTTAGTCCTATTCATTATGTACCAAAGAAAGGTGGTATCATCGTGGTTACAAATGAGAAAGACAAACTAGTTCCGACCAGAACCATCATTGGTTGGCGTGTTTATATAGACTACCGAAAACTCAATGAGGCAACTGCCAAAGATCATTTTCCCCTACCCTTCATGGACCAAATGCTAAAAATACTCGCACGAAATGAATACTTTTGTTTCCTCGATGGATTTTCAGGATACTTTCAAATCCCGATCGATCTACTGGATCAAGAAAAAACAACATTCACATGTCCTTTCGGGACATATGCTTATCGACGAATGCCTTTCGGCTTATGAAATGCACCTGCTACTTTTCAGAGGTGCATGATTGCTATATTCCATGAAATGGTTGAAGAATCCATGGAAGTTTTCATGGACGATTTTTCAGTTATTGGAAATTCATTTGGAAGTTGTCTTGTCAATCTAATCAAAATGCTCAAGCGATGTGAAGAATCCAATTTAGTTCTAAATTGGGAAAAATGTTACCTCATGGTTAAAGAAGGAATAGTGCTCGGACACAAAATGTCTGGATCAGGACAAGAAGTTGACAAAGCAAAAATCGAGGTAATATCCAAACTTCCGCCCCCTACTAATATCAAAGGTATTAGAAGATTTTTAGGGCATGCCGGTTTTTACCGACGATTCATGACTTTTTCAAAATCACTAAGCCTCTGACTAAACTTCTCGAAAAAGATGGACCATTCAAATTCAATGACGAATGTCTAACTACACTTGAGATATTGAAAGAAAAACTTACATGCACACCCATTATAGCAAGCCCAAATTGGAATCTTCCATTTGAGTTAATGTGTGATGCAAGTGACAGTGCAGTTGGTGCAGTACTTGGCCAACGAAGTGGAAAGCATTTTCACACGATATATTTTGCAAGCAAAACATTGAATGTAGCCCAACAAAATTACACAGTCACAGAAAAAGAACTCATGGCTGTTGTATTTGCATTTGATAAATTTCGATCATACCTTGTTCTCTCCAAAACAATTGTTTATACGGATCATGCAGCCTTAAGATATCTCTTTAAGAAGCTCAATGCCAAACCACGTCTCATACGTTGGATTTTGCTCTTGCAAGAATTCAATATAGAGATTAAAGATAAGAAAGGTGCTGAAAACGTTACAGCCGATCATTTATCGAGAATTGAAACACAAGAAGGTAGTGATCAAGAATTCGAAATAGATGATAATTTCCCGGAAGAAATACTAATGGAAATAAATTCAGAAAATGAACCATGGTTTGCAGACTTTGCGACTTATTTGGTTGGTAAAATCTTACGAAAAGGAATGACATATCAACAAAAGAACAAATTCTTTTCTGACCTAAAAAACTTCTTTTGGGAAGAGCCACACCTTTTTAAAGTATGTCCTGATGGAATTATAAGAAGATGTGTGGCAGGACCCGAAATTCGAACCATTCTATACGAATGCCATCACGGACCTACTGGAGGACACTATGGACTGTCCACTACGGCCAGAAAAGTGTTAGAATCCGGTTTCTATTGGCCAACAATATTTAAAGAAGCTCATACTCTAGTTCGCTTATGTGAAGCTTGTCAGAATACAGGAAATATATCAAAAAGAGATGAAATGCCCTTGAACTACATTCAAGTATGTGAGATATTCGACATTTGGGGAATAGATTTCATGGGACCATTCCCGAAATCCCACAAGTTCAAGTACATACTTGTAGCAATCGACTACGTCTCAAAATGGGCAGAAGCCCAAGCTCTTCAAACTAACGATGCAAGAGTTTCCCTCACTTTCCTAAAGAAATTATTTGGTCGTTTCTGAATTCCGAAAGCATTAATCATCAACAGAGGGACACACTTTTGTAATCATCTAATGGAGAAAGCAATGAAGAAATATGGTGTAAACCATCGCTTCTCTACTTCTTATCACCCTCAAACAAGTGGACAAGTAGAAAACACTAACAGAGCAGTAAAAATAATTCTTGAAAAAACCGTGAAAGACAATCCGGCTATATGGTCAAGAAAATTAGAAGATGCTCTGTGGGCTTTTCGTACAGCCTATAAAACACCCATTGGAACCACGCCCTATAAACTCATCTATCGTAAAACATGCCATTTGCCATTTGAAATCGAACATCGTACATATTGGGCACTCAAGAACTGTAACACGGATTTAGTAGCTGCTGGAGAAAAATGAATGTTTCAACTCCACAAATTAGACGAATTTCGTTTACAAGCTTACAAGAATTCTCGGTTATACAAAGAGAGAACCAAAGTCTGGCACGATCGTAAATTACGAATCCGTAAAGAATTCAAGCAAGGAGATAAAGTACTCCTGTTCCACTCAAAATATAAATTCAAACAACCAAAACTTCGATCACGTTGGCTTGGTCCCTATATGGTTAAACACGGTTATCCATCCGGATACGTTGAATTATATGGACGCGATGGCAAAACGTTCATAGTAAATAGCCATCGACCAAAGTTATACCACGAAGAAGAAAGTTACCATGACAGAAGGGAGGAAACCACTCCTTTCTTTCCCAAAAAGTAATAGAAACAAAAGATGAGTCTAGCTAGAGACTCTTAGAAAAACAAGCGCTTCTAGGGTGGCAACCCGCGATTTTAATTTTTTTTTCTCTCTTCTTTCACCACACTTAAGTTTAAGTGTAGAGACATTGGTTGTGGAAAAAAAAAAAAAAAAAAAAAAAAAAAAAAAAAAAAAAAAAAAAAAAAAAATCAATCCCAAAAATATTTCCTTGTAGTTTTTGTGTTTCTTTTTGCAGGTTTTTATTAGTTATTGATGCAAGAAGGAAGAACTCCTACTCCAACTTCCAGAAATTATCTCAGGAAGTTTCGTTCCTCTCGATTTTTCTATTTCTTATTTTATCAGTCTTTCACATTAGGGAAAATGTTCAACTTAAGTGTGGAGGGGGAATAAATAGGTTAAATCGAGCGTAACTCTACACTATTGCTTGTTCCATAATTTTTCAAAATTTTTAGGTATTAATATTAGAAATTTTCAGTAAAAATGCTCTAGCATGGCAAGTCGATACATAGCTAGCACATTTAAAACCGCTAAATTGTGAGAATATTCTTAACCTTTTATGAAGTGTATGATCTTTTGCACTTCCTGTTTCATATTATATGAGTGTGCCGGTAGTTTATTTTAACTTTATAACTTGTGCATGTATATTGTTTACTAAACCGCAATGAGGTTAATTTATAAACAGATATATGTGATAAAGAGGCAAGATATACAAACCAAATCAACCTTAAACCTATCTCATGATATTTCATCCAACTATCCTTGTTATTGAAAACACCTCTATCAACCCACCAATATGAGAGAAAAATAACAAATTACTAAGCAAAGTCCCTACTATTCGCTAGTCACTAATATGTTAAAGAAAAAGTTCAGTGAAGTATATAAAGAAAAGTCAATATCGAATCATGTGAAAAATAAAGGCAAGAAAAAAGTATATCCCTAGCAAAGTGAAGGAAAAGTTTAGATAGTGGTTAGCGGTACTCTGAATTTATGGACATTTGTGCTACTTATATCTCTAAAAAATTATCCAAATTATCTCCATTCTCCTAACCAAACAAACCTATATTTTGCCCTCTTTTGATGTATTTGTCTGGTGCTCACGCCGCAACGGTTATGTTTACGTATCTTGTACAAGCATATGGTAGTTTTATGGATTACATCTGTGCAAATTGAGTGTTCCCACATAATCACCCCTATGAGCGAAATTGTGTGAATCTAAATAAATTCCTGTGTGAGGTGATCTAGTTATGTATTGATGCTTGATATATATTAAAATGTCTTTGTCAAACTAACAAATAAACCTCTTCCAAATCCTAATCTGTTTTGTTCGCTTACACTGCTTGAGGGCAAGCAATAGCTAACGGTGGAGGGATTTGATGACGCTCGAATTATACATATTTTATATAGCATTATTTGTTAGTTTCTTAATAGATTCTATGGACTTTCGATACTTAATTGCATGAAAATACATTTAAGTTCCAATCGACAAAGAACTTCAAGAACCAAGATAAATTGTAAGCATCTAAGCCAAGTCGATACTAGAACAAAGAAATGCCTGATAAAGTGAAGAAGCACGCCGACCTTCCTCTAAAAGTACGCCGGTTACGGGAGGCGAAATAAGTCTTATACAATCTGAGTCAGCATCGTAAAATGTGGTGATCTCAAGGATAAAGTGCGCCGGTCTTCAGTTCAATTAATGACCCTTTGGCGCCAAGAAAACTATTGAAGCCCGCCGGTGTTACTAGCCATGTTCGCCGGTATCGCAAGTGAAGCCCGCCGATCTTATCTCAAGAGCGGCGTACTTCAGAATATGATCAGTCTCAGTTAGCCTATAAATAGAGTCTCAATCCGTCTCAATCAACACATCTCTCATTCCAAGTATTACAAAAGCTCTGCTAACTCCTTACCATTCGAATTACATCAATTGGAGTGATCAAGTGAAGCAAAAGTTCTAAATACCTTGAATTACTACCTTGGTATTTTTATAGTGATCGCTAGTGACGGTAGCTCAATCATTGTAACTAATTCAGGAAGTATGTCTCTCTTTGCAAATGAATCATCCACCGTAAGCATGATTACTAAAGCCATGTTAGGCTAAATTCCTATTGGTTGCTTGGATATGTTAATATAATAAAGTGAATTGGTTGTGATATGATCTCATTTGATTTCTTATTTATGTTGAAACCTTGTTGTGTTCTAAACTCTTTATCCATTGTTTATCACTTTTGATTATACTTGTCAATTGGAATAGGTAGAAACAACCAACTGGTATTATATAATTTTCAAAATATGTCCATGTATCTTGATCAATTAGTTGGAGAAATCCGCTCTTGTTAAGCTATAAACAATCGAGTTTTTGCATTGCAAACTAGTCCTTGAGCTTGTTACCCACTAGTTCAAGTACTAACAGACATAAGTCTTGAATCAAACTTGTTAATCCATGAAAACGCTATTTTGACAAAAACAACTAATCATTGGTTGAACTTACTCCATCATTGAGATCATCATCATTAGTCATTCACTGAGTTATAGTAACTATCCAAGTAATCATATTTGTCTCATATTTGAATCTCATTTAGTTCTTACATAATTGTCTAAACGCTTTCTAAAATCATCCTAAGTAGTTAATCGATATATAGAATAATCTCAGTCCCTGTGGAACGACTTGGTCTTACCAAAACTCTTTACAATAAACGAGGGTTATACTTTTACCCGTGTGTTTTGACATTAAGAGAATTGGTAGAACTAGTTATTATAAATTTAAAGCTTTCGAAACACATTAGGGCCTCTGTGAATTCCCTCTATTGGGCACACTGGAATTAAACACAGATGACTAAGTTCTTTGAGAAACCCCAGCCCCAGTAACCACAGCTCTGTGAGATTCCTCACTAGAAATTATGGCAAAAGCCCCTTTGACATCAGGTAAAGGGTCTTGATGAACTCAAATAAGTACATTTTATTATCATCATTTATCCTATTTATTTGACTTGTTTTATTATATTATCTATGAGAATCGATACATTAATGTTTACTTTAGCAATTCTCAGGTAAAAACAAGCATTATGTGAAACTTGGCGATTTTGGACTAATTATGGAGCAAAACAAGCAAGATGTCAAAAGCCTACTGAAATCCAGAAGATCAAGCTCGTTCTACTCCAGATACGCCGCAACATACTTCTAATATACGGCGTATCACTATCAAGATTTCACAAGTTACAATCCAAGACAATCCAAGTACATGCGCCGCATACAAAGATCAAGATACGCCGCATCTAAAGACGGTGTACGAATATTCCTGAATATATTAATCTTGAACCCCACGCGAAGTTAAGTCAATGCGCCGCATCTATTCATTCTATGCGCCGCATCGTTCCCTCATGCAGAAACTATAAATACCCCAAGGACAGACGAATTTAAAGAGTTTTTTTGGGAGCTTAGTTTTTAGTAGAAGACAGAAGAACCCTAGAGCCGAATTCAGAAGACCAAGCAGCACAAGACACACCTAAACGAAGATACAAGAGCTGTAAGAAGGTCCTGCATGTATTCAATTCATTAAGTAGTATTGTTTTATTGTATTAGTACACTTTAATTCATCAGGATTGATGGGCTTGTGTCATGTGACTACGGAAAATCATGCACTCCCCTTAATATTGCTTTCCCATTAATTAAAGTTTATATGTTGATGTCTTTGGTGACTTTTATTAGTGCATTGATAACCTCTGTGTCTAGCTGAGCATTGCTTGGGTCGCCATGCCCCTTCCTCGCCTTTCTATTCTAGCTTATACGAGACGTGGGCATCACAAATGCCCAATGCTCTAGAAAAGTAGGATAGACATAAGTAATCATTAAGGGTTTACTCGCCGATAAGATTAGAGCCAACGAGAAAGGTTTAATTACATACACTTCATATAAAACTAGCAATAAAACAAGTGACAAGCTACTTAATTATCAGGACAGGTCTTCTTATTGTCTCAAGTATCTATCTGTGTACGTGTGTGCTAATCGCTGATTCGTGCTCATTAGTTTAGTTTACTATTTAATCATTACCAAACCGTGCCAGTCTCTCAGGCTGAACCCCCTTGTGTTAGATTAGGTTGTATAGCTAACTTAGGAAATTAAAATACTGATTAGAATAACTAGATAATACGTTCCACTCTTAGTGATCGACACTCTACTTACCATTATATTCATACTGACCGGGTACACTGCTCGTTAAGTGTGTGTGTTATTGATAAGTCGGCTAAATATAAATTTAAAACTTGAGTAGGCATTAATACTGCTAAACCGCAATGACACATCACGCGCATCAAGTTTTTGGCGCCGCTGCCGGGGAGTGGATTGTTATTATCTGTTAATTTGATTAGTATTTTAATTAGGTTTTTCTTTTTAGTTTTTTTTTTAGATTCTAACCACTAACCCTGTTATATATTAGATAGATTGCATTCATTATATTATTTGCATATTTTCTGTTTTTGTGTGATTTTGTTTCTGTAATTTTTGTTTCTTTTTGTTTGTTTTTATTTTTGTTTTTTCTTTTTTCTATTTTTTCTGCATTCTGCTATCGTTGTATTGTGCTAATACAAACGATACGGCGCATCTGTTTTCACAGATACGGCGTATTGCGTTTAATTTTTATAAAATACAACGCGTTTAATAAATTCGAGTACGACGCATCTTTCCCCAAGATACGGCGTATTCTGTTTTTAATAAGAATTTTTTTTTTCTAAACCTTAACGCCATACGATGCATCTGTTCTAACAGATACGGCGTATTTTCTATTTTAATTAAAAACAGTTTTTCGAATTTTTAAACAAAAGCGACGCATCGATTTTTATCGATACGGCGCATCAACTAAATCAAAAATCTTGTATTTTGAAACATAACGAAAATACGGCGCATTAGCTTTTGTTAATACGACGCATTTAATTAAATAAATATAATCGATTTTTGATCATTTAAACTTGATACGGCGTATTCTTATTCATAAGCGGCGTATCTGTTTTCTGAATAAAAGTCTGATTAAATTTTAACGTAATAAGATACGGCGTATCCAACTTTTTGGATACGGCGCATCGTCTTCAGATATCAGTAACTTTTATTTATCCCGAACGGAGAAAATTCTATTCATCTTTCCTGTCTCTTAGAAATTTTTTACTTCGAAGCCTATTTGTTTTGTGTTTCAGGAATCATGATTGATATTTTCCCAAGCTGGTTCGGAGGACCATGGATTAAACTTACAACCGATGAGATTGTATCTAAGTTCGCCCACGAATGTGATTGGGAGCATCATGAGGTCGAAACTTTCATCAATGGACTGTTCCTGAAAGAACAAAACTATATGATTAGAGAATTGACGATTGAGGTGCACCAGTTGTCGAAGGTGATTAAAGGAGTTTTGTTCCAAAGGCATGACCAGAATGGAATAACCACTAGAGGCGGATTAGTGTCAAGGATGTTCCAATTAGCGGAAAGAATGTTTGGTTACTTGAATATGGAACAAAGAGAGAGATTGAGATGGAAGATCTCGCTTGAGCAAAATAAGGAGCTGAACGTGAGTCTAATTTGAAGACTCTGGAATAAAGACAAGTGCTGACCGGGAGACAACTCGGAAGAAAAATTTTTACTTTTCTGTTCTGTGTCGAGTCTGTCAGACCTGCAGAAGATACGGCGCATCTCCATCATAAGATGCGACGAATCACCTGCAATGGTCATATCTTATTTTATTTTCTGCATTTTTACTTTTGACTTTAAAACTTTCTGTCAGTTTATTTAATGCGGCGCATCCTTGGTTAAGGACGCGACGCATCTTTTATTCTAATTCGTATTTATTCCAGGCTCGATACGGCGTATCTTTTTCCATAAGATACGGCGTATCGACTGACCTGATGATTTACAATTTAATTTTTTATGTTTTATTTTTACTAACTACTAATGTATTATGCAAGTTTGAACCTTCTTAACTCAGGTGTGTTAAAATCTAAATGGTATTATAGATTCCTGCATTTCTGTGGATACATCATCTATGAAGCTTAAACATTCTAATCCACAAGAAAGTTGATTTTTGCTTTTATACGAATAATGGAGGATCATACCGAGCAAATCTCAGGGGAGTTTTTCTGTTCTAATTCTTTTGTTTTCCAGTTTTTAACCTTTGACACAAACAACGAGGACGTTGTTTAACTTAAGTGGGGGGATTGGAGAATTAGAACACTTAATTGTCCTAAACTTTTTCAAAATATGCTTAAAATGCGCTTAATATATCAGAATTTAAATTTTTTTTTAGCATGTTTTTGTTTAAAGTCTAAATTACATAACCGCACACATAACTCTATTCTTTCAAAAATATTAAAACTTTAGTGTGCTGGTGACTTGTAAACTTTAGAACTTGGCTTGTATACTATTCGAGACCACCATAATAAGTATTATCTATATAATTGGAATGACTTGTCTAAATTGGTAAATTTCTAGGATTACACCCAAATAGCCTTTATATGTTACTCCCTCCGTCTCAATTTATTTGTCAAGAGAGAGAAAACACAAAGTTTAATAAAAGTGGGGCCACTTTAATTTTCAACCACTAAAATAGAATATTCCTCCACTAGATTCTCTAGTTTTTACTAAATAAGGAAAGTGGACAATTAATTTGAGACATCCATAAAAGGAAATATGGACAAATAAATTGAGACGGAGGGAGTATGTGATATTAACTAACTACACTGGTTAGTTAACCCCCGTACAAACCCTTTGTTACTCTCACTTTTAGAGTAAGATACCCCTAGATAAACCCTCAGAGCCATTCCTTTCGTTTCTTACACCTTTGTTATAATGTTTCGATACACCCTTATACCTTAGCCTACCCTGTAGATTAAAATCCGTGGTTAATTACTTTAGGCAAAGTGTGTTTCCTTACATTACCTGTGTTCGTGTGCGTAATTCATTATCTTTGGTTAGGTCGGGAAATTGCGCAATGCATTTGGTATGAAAGTAAATATTGTATATCTTTTAGTTTATTTTTCGTGTGTTTGCTGCTTTCGCTATTACAGTTATTTCTGAAAGTATGAAGAGTATGAAAAATTATCCCGAAAAATAGTGATAGAAAAGTTGTGAAAATTTATATGTTGATGTCAAAAAAAAAAAAAAAAAAAAAAAAAAAAAAATCGAAAAGAAAAAGAAAAAGGAAAAGTTGGAAGTTTGTTTTAACCAACTTATGTAAAGTTTTGTATTAAGTGGGAGATATCACCACTATTTGTTATTGTATATTATATTTATGGATTGAATGAGAGTTGGCCGTTATGGGAACGCCAACTAAGGTTATTCTTTGATAGAGATTTTGTTGAGTATAATTCGTGTCTACCTAAAGCGTGTGTTTCAAGTGTTAAAGCGTGAGTTATTCAATGATATGAGTCTTATTCATGGGATGGTTGGGAAAGTGATTAACCACACTTAGGATTTTAATTTATCTGTTTTGTTTATTTTTTATTTTACACCAATTTGTATCCCAAATATTATCCATACCCTATATCATTCTTCATCCAAACCTTTGATTTATTGAGATTAGGGATTTGAGCAATCTTAAGTATCGTAGTCGTGGATTCGGCTATGTATTTATGATTTTGTCGCCCTTTTTGATATAATATTATTGGTGAAGATTACTCGGTCCTATCTTTAGCCTATTCGAGTTAAGGATTTGAGCAATTGCAAGTATCGTGGTCGTGGATTCGATCATGTATTTGTGATTTTGTCGCCTTTTCTGGAATATGAGATCGATAGAGATTAAAAAGGATGATCAACCCTTAACCAACAAACCCTTTTTACCGCTTTAGACTTGTTATTCCTTGGCTTTAGTGGGGGAGATGCGTATACTTGCCAAGCCTATGATAGAATATTCGTCACGACTAAGCAACTAAACGATTTAGAATTGTTTTGCATAAAAAATTATTCTGGTTTCTACTTCGTTAAGTGTTTGGTTGTGTGATTATGACAAAACGAATACGTGCTTAAATATAAAAATAAATCCTGATATCTTTTAGGATACATTTTCATATGATTAATTCTAAGGTTTATTTGGGGACAAGTAAAGTTCAAGTGGGGGGATATTTGATGAACTCAAATAAGTACATTTTATTATCATCATTTATCCTATTTATTTGACTTGTTTTATTATATTATCTATGAGAATCGATATATTAATGTTTACTTTAGTAATTCTCAGGTAAAAACAAGCATTATGTGAAACTTGGCGATTTTGGACTAATTATGGAGCAAAACAAGCAAGATGTCAAAAGCCTACTGAAATCCAGAAGATCAAGCTCGTTCTACTCCAGATACGCCGCAACATACTTCTAACATACGGCGTATCACTATCAAGATTTCACAAGTTACAATCCAAGACAATCCAAGTACATGTGCCGCATACAAAGATCAAGATACGCCGCATCTAAAGACGGTGTACGAATATTCCTTAATATATTAATCTTGGACCCCACGCGAAGTTAAGTCAATGCGCCGCATCTATTCATTCTATGCGCCGCATCGATCCCTCATGCAGAAACTATAAATACCCCATGGACAGACGAATTTAAAGAGTTTTTTTGGGAGCTTAGTTATTAGTAGAAGACAAAAGAACCCTAGAGCCAAATTCAGACGACCAAGCAGTACAAGACACACCTAAACGAAGATACAAGAGCTGTAAGAAGGTCCTGCATGTATTCAATTCATTAAGTAGTTTTGTTTTATTGTATTAGTACACTTTAATTCATCAGGATTGATGGGCTTGTGTCATGAGACTACGGAAAATCATGCACTCCCTTTAATATTGCTTTCCCATTAATTAAAGTTTATATGTTGATGTCTTTGGTGACTTTTATTAGTGCATTGATAACCTCTGTGTCTAGCTGAGCATTGCTTTGGTCGCCATGCCCCTTCCTCGCCTTTCTATTCTAGCGTATACGAGACGTGGGCATCACAAATGCCCAATACTCTAGAAAAGTAGGATAGACATAAGTAATCATTAAGGGTTTACTCGCCGATAAGATTAGAGCCAACGAGAAAGGTTTAATTACATACACTTCATATAAACCTAGCAATAAAACAAGTGACAAGCTACTTAATTATCAGGACAGGTCTTCTTATTGTCTCAAGTATCTATCTGTGTACGTGTGTGCTAATCGCTGATTCGTGCTCATTAGTTTAGTTTACTATTTAATCATAACCAAACCGTGCTAGTCTCTCAGGCTGAACCCCCTTGCGTTAGATTAGGTTGTATAGCTAACTTAGGAAATTAAAATACTGATTAGAATAACTAGATAATACGTTCCACTCTTAGTGATCGACACTCTACTTACCATTATATTCATACTGACCGGGTACACTGCTCGTTAAGTGTGTGTGTTATTGATAAGTCGGCTAAATATAAATTTAAAACTTTAGTAGGCATTAATACTGCTAAACCGCAACGACACATCACGCGCATCAGGTCTCTAGATAGAATATTACTTCTAATTTGCATATAAGAATCATCTAGGCCCATTAAGAATTGCATTAACTTCATTAACTGGTTATGTTTTTTAAAGTCCTCAGAAGCATGACAAGTACACCTTGTCAGTTTAATAAGAGCATCACATTTTTTCTACAAAGTACTCAATTTATTAAACTATTCAACAATAGATGATCCATTGTGAGTCAAATAATTAATTTTATGATGCAAGTTAAAAGTGACTTGTAACACCCCCAAATTTCGAATAGCAACAGCGGAAGACTTTACTGGGTGTTACGTAGTGGATCACAGTCATAACCATAGAAAACGACTTAAGAAAGCGTTTTAATTTATCATTCAAAACACAAGAGTTTTTATAATACAAAGATGTTTCATAATGAACATCTTTATTTAAATTTGAATGATAAACATTTATTTAGAACCCGTGCCGGGTTTAATGCCCACTCCGTGCCTTGAGCTTCAGCTTCTAGTTACCTGAGAATACATGCTAAAAGTCAACAAAAGTTGAGTGATGTTCATAGGTTTGAGTTTAACAGTTTGAACACAAGTATAAATGTTAATTGCTTCGAATACAATTAACTAGTTAAAATCAAGTTGTTATTGCATTAAGCTCATGACACGCAACGCTTAACAGGCATCAAAAGAATGATGTAAAGTATATAGGCCCTCAAGGTAGGTATTTGCCAATAACCTAGAGTTTGTTTAAATAAAGTGCGTTTGAGTGGCTCATCCTAGCAGACTCAAACGGGGATTGTCAGTCCCAAATAGATCTATTCACAACTATTTACGTTCACTCGTAAGTGATTAAGGTTCATGATAGAGGGACTTTTGGCAATAGCTACTTAAGCAATAATAACATCAGGCATAGCATACAAAAAGTTTGTGTTCATGTTTTGTAGCATGTATCTCCCCACAAAAGAGTTTAAAAGTTGAAAAGTAGTGGGCTATGAACTCACCTTGAGTTGTCAACGGTTGGGTTGAGTTGTTGGTTGTATAGAGAGTTCAGAACAGTTTCACACACAATCCTGGATAATAATAATGTTTGAGTATTCGACTTAGCATGAATAACAAATGTGATATGAGGGATCGTATGACGATTTGATTCGGTGACGTGAGTGTGATGTGCTTAAAATGTTTAAGGTTCAAAAACAAAGTTATATACTATATAACTTGTTTGTTTGTTATGTATAAGGTATCGTTAACGTATATGTTTCTAGTCATGGATAGTGATATTTATGAATTATCAAAGGTTAGTCGATGATAAATGTAGTAGATGTAAAATATTTCTTTTAACTGGATTAATGAGTTTCTGTAAAGGTAACTGTTCAGAATAACTTATGTTATACGTTTTAAATCATTATGTTAAACATATTTTAGACGGAAAAATTGTAAAAAGGTATAAGTTTATAAAACTTATTTTATAATGAAAGTGTCAAAATATCAAAGTGTCAAACTTATAGAGGTTAAAGTTGTAAAGGTTAAGATAAGTTGTAATCTTATAAAAGTATTTAATGAAATGTCAAATAGATTAAGGTCAAGGAGTTAAAATGTAAATTTGTAATATAAGTTATAAAACTTATTAAAATTTTTAAGGAAGTTGACAAATATTTCAAAGTGAAGGGACTAGGACTGTCAAAATGCAAAAGTAGTAAAAATTAACAAAATGTGGCAACTGCCACTGCTAGGAATCGAACACTGGACTTCTTCGTTCGCAACTAAACAACACCACCAACTGAGCTAAAAGCTCTTTGGTTTTACGTTTAATAGGTTAATTATTTTTAAAAGGTATCTAACTGGGTTATGTCTTTGTATATATATTCAAGGATTTTGCATGCACTCAGTGGGGTTTGTATTCTTTGTTTTTCAGCTCGTTCTATTTTCCAACGAAGTAAACTAGGTGAATAAAGATCACTAATGAACAAAGAGTGTTGAGGGAATACCAACGCGAGCCAAAATGTTTTAACTGGTTGGGTTTCTACGACCCTAAATACGAAGAAAGGAAGCCAAAAGTTGGAACTGTTTTCATATGGACCTCCAAAAGTTTTAAGTCGCGATAGTGATAAGCTTATAAGCTTTAAAATACGTCTTATGTAATTATAATAGGAAGGGTATCACATGTTTACATGCCAAAACTTACTTGTACGTATGTAGTTCTTGTTTATGTTTTAGATTTCAAAAGAGAAGTAACTTGTTAAGTTTGAGATGAAAAGCATGTATATCGATTAGCAGTAAATGGCCTATGTTTGTCAAGCTAGTTTTTGCTGTATCACACAAGCTTGAATATTATGAAATCAGTTTTTAAAATCATTTGCATGTTTATACGAATGCGTTTATATATAGGCGTGTGTTGTTAGTGGGTTGCATGCACATGTGTATATAGGGGTGTCGACAGTGGGCACACCTTCTTATTTTGTTTGCTCAATCCCTACGTATGCATGAATATAAAGCTTTAGTAAAGAAAATGTTTAAACTTAACGTGGCCTTACAGTGGTTATGAAGAAAGTGTGTCGAGTGAATGAGAACCAGAGAGACTAGGATGTGTCTTAACCCGCAAACCGAATATGACTCAACCCCAGGCTACCAAGACTTGTTTCAAGCTTCTTTTGAAAGTGCTAGTAACTTGTATGTTTGAAAGGTTTTTGAAAGTGTATTGTAGGGGGTGCGTTGAACTGAGTTGCATGCATGTGTTTATATAGGCAAATGAAGGTGACGAGGATGAGTGAGGAATAGGAGAGCACTAGTAATGCATCGTCCTTGTGCTTAGTTCGAACAAGGAGAAAACAACACAAGTTCCATAATCTACGTTGTTATTTCATGTTGGGGATATGAAGGGTCACATATGAGTTGTTGTAGCATGTCAAATGAAAAGAGAGGCTTTGCGTATGAATCTTGTGGATTTTGGGGTCTAGCCAAGAGCAAGAAAACAAAAAGTGTGTTGTTTGTGTTTCATATATAGTGAACTAGAAAGATATTTTATAATCTCACATGGTGATTGAGTGTGACAGTGAATTTGTAAGAGTAGAGTCATGCTTCAATTGTGGTGGTATTGTCAACATCATGGGTCCAAATGAAAAGAGGCAAAATGTATTTTTGAGGGTTGGTCTTGTGGTTTGGTCGTGCATTTCATGCACTTTTCCATTTAGACGTTTTATAAAAATAAGGTAAAGCTTCGTTTAATACTTTGTAGATTTGCTAAGGTTGTGTTCGAATTTATTTGGTTGGCCAAAGTATATGTTAAACCGAGTTGAGGAGTGATACAAAAATCGACTAGGCCATAAGATAAAACTTGGGTGGTGTGCAACATATGACGAGTGCGTTGAGTATATGTTCGAGTTAGTGTGTGATGTTTGTTTCCCTTGATCCTTAGTTAATTCGAGTATTGGGTTGTGTAAAAATTATTGTATTGTTGTTAAGTTAATTCATTCGTATAATAGCCAAAGTGTTGGGTAGTTGAGTAGCTAACCGAACGTTCTAAATTATAAATGTGGGCTTTAGTTTGGTCTCGTTGGTGGGTTGGGTCAAACGAGGAAAAGAAAATAAATTATGAGCTCGTTTGGTGTGTATTTGGTTTGCCAAGAATTTGGGCTGAGGCCCAATGGTTTTTAGCAGTTTGTTTAGGCATTGGGTCGAGGCCCACTGGAGTTACTGAGTATTCGTGAAAATTTTTGTGAACTCGGGGATGTTTTTGATCACGTTGGGTTATTTGACGAAACGTGTAAACGTTAACTATTAACGTTGATAGTTTTAAATGATTCGCGATTTTTGATTATCCAGGTTCGTGTGGAAACATCGTTTCTGGGTAAATGGTAATCACAAGTACCATTATAATTTATACAGTCTAGTAAAAAAAATAAATTTAACCAGTAAAAATGGTTATTAGATAACGTATGATTTATTAATCACTTATTATTCAAAGGGAAAAATCACGGGAGTTTACAGTACCTACCACTTACACTGAATTCCGTCCCGGAATTCTAGTCTAAGATGGTGGTTAGAGGTGTTTATGGAAATAGGTGTGGGTATTTGGCACGAATCTGGTCTTCGCGTTCCCAAGTATATTCCGGTCCTCGTTTAGAGTTCCATCGGACTTTGACAATAGGGATGCGGTTCTGTTTTAGTTGTTTGACCTCTCTGTCCATGATTTCCACGGGTTCTTCCGTAAAGACAAGTTTGTCATCGAGCCGAATCTCTTTCAAAGGAATTACAAAAGATTCATCTGACAAGCACTTCTTAAGATTCGATACATGAAAAGTGTTGTGAACTTGGCTAAGTTCCTCTGGTAGCTCGAGTTTGTAAGCCACTGGTCCAATCCTTTCTAGGATCTTGAATGGACCAATGTATCTAGGATTGAGTTTTCCACGTTTTCCGAAACGTACTTTCCCTTTCCAGGGGGACACTTTTAGCATGACCTTGTCTCCAATTTGAAATTCCATAGGTTTCCGCCTCACATCGGCGTAGCTCTTCTGTCTATCTCTTGCTACTTGTAGTCGTTGTTTAATCTTGATTATTTTCTCTGTTGTCTCATGAATGAGATCGGGTCCGGTGAGTTGTACATCTCCAACTTCGGTCCAACAAACAGGCGATCTGCACTTCCGTCCGTAGAGTGCTTCAAATGGTGCTGCCTTAATACTAGCATGGTAGCTGTTGTTGTAAGAGAACTCAGCTAAAGGTAAGTGTCTGTCCCAACCTTTACCGAAATCAATAACACAGGCTCGGAGCATGTCTTCTAGGGTTTGAATTGTCCTTTCACTTTGTCCATCGGTTTGTGGGTGATATGCCGTACTCATGTCTAATTTGGTTCCCAAGGCTTTTTGCAAAGACTTCCAAAAATGAGATGTGAAACGACTGTCACGATCTGAGATGATTGAGATCGGCACTCCATGTCGTGAAACTATTTCTTTTAGATATAGTTTTGCGAGTGTCTCCATCTCGTCAGTTTCTTTGATGGCTATGAAGTGAGCGGATTTGGTGAGACGATCAACGATGACCCAGATGGTGTCCAATCCAGCTGATGTTTTAGGTAGCTTGGTGATGAAGTCCATTGTAATGCGCTCCCACTTCCATACAGGAATCTCAGGTTGTATGAGTAATCCTGACGGCTTTTGATACTCTGCCTTTACTCTTGCGCACGTCAAACATTTCCCGACATACTCTGCTATGTCTGCCTTCATGTTTGGCCACCAGTAAAGTTTCTTGAGGTCTTGATACATTTTATCAGAACCTGGGTGAATGGAGTACTTGGACTTGTGAGATTCATGCATAATGAGATCACGTATTCCTCCGTATAAAGGAATCCAACTTCTTTCTTTGAAACAGAGCACTCCATCTGCTCTTTGTACGAAGCCATTATCATTCTCTGGCATACCGTGAATCTTTTCACTAGGTCGGTTGTCTTCCTTAAGAGCCTCGGATTGAGCGGCGAGTATTTGTGAGGGTAGGGGTGAACAAATGGTCATTCCTAATGATCTGACTCTAAGAGGTTTCGGTCGTTCTTTTCGACTTAATGCATCAGCCACGACGTTAGCTTTTCCTGGGTGATAACGGATTTCACAATCGTAATCACTAAGTAGTTCTAACCAGCGGCGTTGTCTCATGTTCAGCTCTTTTTGATCTAAGATATGTTGAAGACTTTTGTGGTCGGTGAATACGATGCACTTGGTGCCGTACAGGTAATGTCTCCACATCTTTAGAGCAAATACTACTGCTCCCAACTCCAAATCATGAGTCGTGTAATTTACTTCATGTGGTTTGAGTTGTCGTGAGGCATAAGCTATCACTTTGTTTCGTTGCATCAGCACAGCTCCTAAACCATGATATGAAGCATCACAATATACTACAAAATCTTCACTTCCCTCAGGTAGTGCTAATATTGGTGCTTCACATAGCTTTTGTTTTAACAGTTGAAAAGCTGATTCCTCTTCCTTTCCCCAAACATACTTCTTGTTTTTCTAAGTTAACTCGGTCAAAGGCTTCGAGATCTTTGAAAATCCTTCGATAAATCTTCTGTAGTAACCGGCAAGACCCAAAAATTGGCGTATCTCTGTGGGGTTTGTGGGAGATGTCCAACTTTTGACGGCTTCAATCTTTGCGGGGTCTACATGAATACCTTGACTGTCGATAACGTGCCCGAGAAATTGTACAGTTCGAATCCAAAAGTCACATTTGGAGAACTTGGCATACAATTGTTCCTTTTTGAGTAATTCTAAGATAATTCTCAAATGTTCGGCATGTTCCTTTTCGTCGCGGGAATATATCAGAATGTCGTCTATGAAAACTATCACGAATTTATCCAGGTAAGGTTTGCAAACTCGGTTCATCAAGTCCATGAATACCGCAGGTGCGTTAGTTAAACCAAATGGCATTACTTGAAATTCGTAATGTCCGTAACGCGTTCTAAAAGCGGTCTTGGGAATATCCTCCTCTCGAACTCTTAACTGATGATATCCTGACCTCAGATCGATTTTTGAGTATACACTCGATCCTTGTAATTGGTCAAACAAGTCATCGATCCTGGGTAGTGGATAACGATTCTTTACAGTGAGTTTGTTCAATTCCCGGTAATCGATACACATTCGGAAAGATCCATCTTTCTTCTTAACGAATAGGACTGGGGCTCCCCAAGGTGATGAGCTGGGTCGGATAAAACCTTTATCAGACAACTCTCTCAATTGCTCTGCCAATTCCTTCATCTCCGATGGCGCTAACCTATAAGGTGCTTTTGCCACAGGTGCCGCTCCAGGCACCAGTTCAATCTGGAATTCTACTTGACGGGGTGGTGGAAGACCGGGTAGATCTTCGGGGAATACTTTTGGAAATTCTTTAACGATTGGAACGTCCCCTATTCGCTTTTCTTTGGATTTGTCTTCCGTCACATGAACCATGAATGCTTGACATCCTTCATTCATGTATTTCACCAATCGCTTGCATGATAGAATACCGTACCGCGTCTTATTTTTGTCTCCGTGGACAATAAATGTTTCATCATTACATGGGATACACACGGCTTTCTCGTCACATAGTATTCTAGCGTGGTGTTTGGATAGCCAATCCATTCCAATGACTACGTCAAAACTACCGAGCTGAATGGGCATAAGATCGATGGAAAAAGGTTTATCTTGTAGGGTTAGGGTGCAACCACGAATTATGGTGTTGGTGCCAATTAGGTTTCCGTCCGCCATTTCGATTTCAAAGGTAGTGTTTAGTTTGGAAGGGGTAATGTTAAGTAAAGGAGTAAATGTAGTTGACACAAAACTTTTGTCTGCTCCAGTATCAAATAATACT
The DNA here is from genome assembly GCA_021014915.2 of Artemisia tridentata subsp. tridentata. Classification (NCBI taxonomy): domain Eukaryota; kingdom Viridiplantae; phylum Streptophyta; class Magnoliopsida; order Asterales; family Asteraceae; genus Artemisia; species Artemisia tridentata. The sequence continues at coordinate 157,108,883 of CP139505.1, forward strand.
TTAGCACTATGTTGATTGAGTAAAAACGTACCCGTGACAACATCAGGGTTTTGTGGTGCATCTTCTTCCTTTAACACATACGCTCTTCCTCGCGCGTTGTTTTGCTGACCGTTTCCTTTCGGACAGCGGTTCTTGAAGTGACCTACTTCTCCGCAGGAGTAGCAAGTTGGAGTTATAGGCTGTAAGTTGCTACCAGTAGCGGGATTTCGGCAATCCTTAGTCTGATGACCCACTTTTTGGCATTTCGTACATTTGGTTGTGCATGGCCCATTGTGGTGTAGCTTGCACCTGTTACACTGGGGTTTCTGACCTTGGTATTCTCTGCCTTCAGTAGTAGCATAGGCCTTGATGGTTTCCTGACGTTTGTTTTGTTGGTGGTGGCGATTGTTTCGGTTTTGATGATACGAGTTATTGTTTCTATGGTTGTTGTTGAAGTTACCGTTGCGGTGGTTGTTATTATTGTTGAGATGAGTGGTTCTCTTATCATCGAGCTTTCTCTTGAGTTCGTTGTTGTATTTGACCTCTCGGTCTAGTAGTTTTTGAGCAAGCTCCATAGCTGCCTCTAGAGTTGACGGATTCGATGAAGTGACATTTCCCTCAATACTACGGGGAAGTCCTTCGATATACTTCTCCAGTTCTTTTTCGAAAGTTGGTACAACAGTAGGGCATAATACCTTAAGCTCTTGGAATCTCCTGTTGTATGTTTTAAGATCAATTCCCTTTACTACTAGTAGATGGAATTCATCCTCCAATTTTCTTAGTTCCGAATGGGGACAGTATTTCTTCAGCATCTTGGTTTTAAACTCAGTCCAAGGGAGCTGGTAGGCTACCGTCATTCCCATGGCTTTGACTGTAGCATTCCACCATGACAAAGCATCTTGCATGAGAGTTCCAGTAGCGAAAGTAACCTTGTTTTCTTCAGTACAACCGCTTCTCTGAAAAACAGTTTCAGATCGTTCGAACCAGTGAGCAAGTTCAGTTACTCCTTCAGTTCCTTTGTAAAATGTTGGTTGACAACTTATAAAGTCCTTGTAGGTACACTTGCGGTTCACAACTGTCGCACTTTCTCCTGTTGGTAAACTAGTGCCACTGTTGTGTGCATTTGCTGCTGCCTGTTCTGCTATGACTGCATTTACACCGTCAGCGATTGCTTTTCGGATAGCCTCTGGAGTCATTGTAGGCGTAGCAGTTGTAGTTTCATGATTTGCGGTGGAGGTTGCTTTTCTTGTACGTACCATTGTTCTATCAATATTGCAAAAGCATATTTTTAGAAATCTCATAATGATCACGTTAAGTTAGATTATATTTAATATGAATCATAATATTACAGTCATGTTATTATTCATATTAAGTTTATGTTGATTCTGGTTTATATCTGCAGGTACAGTAAATATCATATCATAAATACATTCATGACATGTCTGAGTCACAACACACATGAGAACATAAATGATTGGATTTAAACTGTATGAGCCGAGACAATATCGTAATGCACATGAATGTAAGAAACAACCATGGAATACATAAATCAACATCAATATAGTACATCCACACAACATAGATTAATAACTTGTTCGATCTGTTTTACAAAACATAAAGATACAAGATTCTTTATTAATACAACATTGATAGGCTAGATATCTCCTAGCTATACTGATACATCTCTGATCTATGGTCCTCCTGGTGCACCATCTAAGCGGCGCTGAAGATCTGCAATCACAGTCATCAAAGTCTCTACTGTCTGGTCTCGATCCCTTTCCCTAGCCTGGGAATCCTCAATCATAAGTCTCAGAATCAGAACCTCAGAGCTAACTTGGTTAAGCTCAGAGTCTAGTGTCTCAATCACTGTCTGCATCGTAGTAGTAGCATTTCCTAGCACTGAAATAGTCTCAATGGCTTCCTCCAAACTAGTACACACTTGATCGAAGACTGTCTCCATTGCTAACTGGCCTATCACGAGGTTTTCTACTTCTTCTCCAAGAGTCTCAACCTGCTCTAGTGGTAGGTCGTCAAGAATGTCTACAATGTCGTCAAGGCGGTCCTCATGTCTAACTAATCTGGCTGCCAGTAGAGGTACAGTGTGATGGAGGGGTTCTCCGGTAACCGGAAGAATCCTTGAAGCAGCAGTAGCCGAACTCTCTCCTAGTTCCATGGCTCTCGGGGCTCCCTCCTGGGATCTCCAGTGACGAATGATCGGTAGCAAGAAAGACCATCGACGAGCATCGACTCTCTTGCGGGTTCCAGTGCGAACTGCGGCCTCATCTATAGTCTGAACATAGGGATCCGATGAAGATGGAACCAAGCGATATGTTCGCTCACGAGGTGGCAGAGGCTCACTGAGTGTAGCTGATGGTGGTGAAGCAGGTGGTGGAGTAGTGGATGGTAATGGAACAGTGGTGGTCTGCTGGTAGAAAGTAGTAGGTGGTGGAACAGAAGATAGTGGTGTAGGTGGTGATGTCCTGGTATGCTTAGTAGCTGAAGGTGGTATGATCAAAACTGGTGGTGTACGTACCCGTTTCCGGGGAGTGTGTTTGCGAACAAAACCTTCTCCGGGGCGTCGGTAAAGTTGGTTAAAGGGTTCGGGTTCGTACGGCTGGAGTTGTCGTACTCGTACATGCCGGCGAATCGGGTCAGGTGATGGGATGGGTGATGTTGGAGGGGAAATCTCCGTATCAGATGCCGGTAGAAATTGCTGGCTTTCCATGTACCGGTCAGTAGCAGGTGACATCGGTATAGCTGCCGTAGCAAAGTCTAGCGTGAAAGGCATAGGATCCTCATTCTCTGAATCAGATGATACAGTGATAGGATGGGAGTCTGAAGACATAGTACTGTAATAATCCCGAATAATAAATGTAAGCTATTAACATAATCATGCACATGTTAAATTTAGTTAAGAACTTAATGTAGTAAGCAACATTCTTTAATGTTGGATATGCGTAGGCACGGAGGGCATAAAGTGGTTATCTTTTTAAAAAAAAATGGTCCGTTTTAAAAATGTAGTTATAGTCCAATGTTTCAAAATACATTTGGTTCTCTATAACCATGGGCTCTGATGCCAATCTGTAACACCCCCAAATTTCGAATAGCAACAGCGGAAGACTTTACTGGGTGTTACGTAGTGGATCACAGTCATAACCATAGAAAACGACTTAAGAAAGCGTTTTAATTTATCATTCAAAACACAAGAGTTTTTATAATACAAAGATGTTTCATAATGAACATCTTTATTTAAATTGGAATGATAAACATTTATTTAGAACCCGTGCCGGGTTTAATGCCCACTCCGTGCCTTGAGCTTCAGCTTCTAGTTACCTGAGAATACATGCTAAAAGTCAACAAAAGTTGAGTGATGTTCATAGGTTTGAGTTTAACAGTTTGAACACAAGTATAAATGTTAATTGCTTCGAATACAATTAACTAGTTAAAATCAAGTTGTTATTGCATTAAGCTCATGACACGCAACGCTTAACAGGCATCAAAAGAATGATGTAAAGTATATAGGCCCTCAAGGTAGGTATTTGCCAATAACCTAGAGTTTGTTTAAATAAAGTGCGTTTGAGTGGCTCATCCTAGCAGACTCAAACGGGGATTGTCAGTCCCAAATAGATCTATTCACAACTATTTACGTTCACTCGTAAGTGATTAAGGTTCATGATAGAGGGACTTTTGGCAATAGCTACTTAAGCAATAATAACATCAGGCATAGCATACAAAAAGTTTGTGTTCATGTTTTGTAGCATGTATCTCCCCACAAAAGAGTTTAAAAGTTGAAAAGTAGTGGGCTATGAACTCACCTTGAGTTGTCAACGGTTGGGTTGAGTTGTTGGTTGTATAGAGAGTTCAGAACAGTTTCACACACAATCCTGGATAATAATAATGTTTGAGTATTCGACTTAGCATGAATAACAAATGTGATATGAGGGATCGTATGACGATTTGATTCGGTGACGTGAGTGTGATGTGCTTAAAATGTTTAAGGTTCAAAAACAAAGTTATATACTATATAACTTGTTTGTTTGTTATGTATAAGGTGTCGTTAACGTATATGTTTCTAGTCATGGATAGTGATATTTATGAATTATCAAAGGTTAGTCGATGATAAATGTAGTAGATGTAAAATATTTTTTTTAACTGGATTAATGAGTTTTCTGTAAAGGTAACTGTTCAGAATAACTTATGTTATACGTTTTAAATCATTATGTTAAACATATTTTAGATGGAAAAATTGTAAAAAGGTATAAGTTTATAAAACTTATTTTATAATGAAAGTGTCAAAATATCAAAGTGTCAAACTTATAGAGGTTAAAGTTGTAAAGGTTAAGATAAGTTATAATCTTATAAAAGTATTTAATGAAATGTCAAATAGATTAAGGTCGAGGAGTTAAAATGTAAATTTGTAATATAAGTTATAAAACTTATTAAAATTTTTAAGGAAGTTGACAAATATTTCAAAGTGAAGGGACTAGGATTGTCAAAATGCAAAAGTAGTAAAAATTAACAAAATGTGGCAACTGCCACTGCTAGGAATCGAACACTGGACTTCTTCGTTCGCAACTAAACAACACCACCAACTGAGCTAAAAGCTCTTTGGTGTTACGTTTAATAGGTTAATTATTTTTAAAAGGTATCTAACTGGGTTATGTCTTTGTATATATATTCAAGGATTTTGCATGCACTCAGTGGGGTTTGTATTCTTTGTTTTTCAGCTCGTTCTCCTTTCCAACGAAGTAAACTAGGTGAATAAAGATTACTAATGAACAAAGAGTGTCGAGGGAATACCAACGTGAGCCAAAATGTTTTAACTGGTTGGGTTTCTACGACCCTAAATACGAAGAAAAGAAGCCAAAAGTTGGAACTGTTTTCATATGGACCTCCAAAAGTTTTAAGTCGCGATAGTGATAAGCTTATAAGCTTTAAAATACGTCTTATGTAATTATAATAGGAAGGGTATCACATGTTTACATGCCAAAACTTACTTGTACGTATGTAGTTCTTGTTTATGTTTTAGATTTCAAAAGAGAAGTAACTTGTTAAGTTTGAGATGAAAAGCATGTATATCGATTAGCAGTAAATGGCATATGTTTTTCAAGCTAGTTTTTGCTGTATCACACAAGCTTGAATATTATGAAATCAGTTTTTAAAATCATTTGCATGTTTATACGAATGCGTTTATATATAGGCGTGTGTTGTTAGTGGGTTGCATGCACATGTGTATATAGGAGTGTCGACAGTGGGCACACCTTCTTATTTTGTTTGCTCAATCCCTACGTATGCATGAATATAAAGCTTTAGTAAAGAAAATGTTTAGACTTAACGTGGCCTTACAGTGGTTATGAAGAAAGTGTGTCGAGTGAATGAGAACCAGAGAGACTAGGATGTGTCTTAACCCGCAAACCGAATATGACTCAACCCCAGGCTACCAAGACTTGTTTCAAGCTTCTTTTGAAAGTGCTAGTAACTTGTATGTTTGAAAGGTTTTTGAAAGTGTATTGTAGGGGGTGCGTTGAACTGAGTTGCATGCATGTGTTTATATAGGCAAATGAAGGTGACGAGGATGAGTGAGGAATAGGAGAGCACTAGTAATGCATCGTCCTTGTGCTTAGTTCGAACAAGGAGAAAACAACACAAGTTCCATAATCTACGTTGTTATTTCATGTTGGGGATATGAAGGGTCACATATGAGTTGTTGTAGCATGTCAAATGAAAAGAGAGGCTTTGCGTATGAATCTTGTGGATTTTGGGGTCTAGCCAAGAGCAAGAAAACAAAAAGTGTGTTGTTTGTGTTTCATATATAGTGAACTAGAAAGATATTTTATAATCTCACATGGTGATTGAGTGTGACAGTGAATTTGTAAGAGTAGAGTCATGCTTCAATTGTGGTGGTATTGTCAACATCATGGGTCCAAATGAAAAGAGGCAAAATGTATTTTTGAGGGTTGGTCTTGTGGTTTGGTCGTGCATTTCATGCACTTTTCCATTTAGACGTTTTATAAAAATAAGGTAAAGCTTCGTTTAATACTTTGTAGATTTGCTAAGGTTGTGTTCGAATTTATTTGGTTGGCCAAAGTATATGTTAAACCGAGTTGAGGAGTGATACAAAAATCGACTAGGCCATAAGATAAAACTTGGGTGGTGTGCAACATATGACGAGTGCGTTGAGTATATGTTCGAGTTAGTGTGTGATGTTTGTTTCCCTTGATCCTTAGCTAATTCGAGTATTGGGTTGTGTAAAAATTATTGTATTGTTGTTAAGTTAATTCGTTCGTATAATAGCCAAAGTGTTGGGTAGTTGAGTAGCTAACCGAACGTTCTAAATTATAAATGTGGGCTTTAGTTTGGTCTCGTTGGTGGGTTGGGTCAAACGAGGAAAAGAAAATAAATTATGAGCTCGTTTGGTGTGTATTTGGTTTGCCAAGAATTTGGGCTGAGGCCCAATGGTTTTTAGCAGTTTGTTTAGGCATTGGGTCGAGGCCCACTGGAGTTACTGAGTATTCGTGAAAATTTTTGTGAACTCGGGGATGTTTTTGATCACGTTGGGTTATTTGACGAAACGTGTAAACGTTAACTATTAACGTTGATAGTTTTAAATGATTCGCGATTTTTGATTATCCAGGTTCGTGTGGAAACATCGTTTCTGGGTAAATGGTAATCACAAGTACCATTATAATTTATACAGTCTAGTAAAAAAAATAAGTTTAACCAGTAAAAATGGTTATTAGATAACGTATGATTTATTAATCACTTATTATTCAAAGGGAAAAATCACGGGAGTTTACAGTGACTGAACCATCTACCCTATCAAAAGTTTCTTTCAATTCATCTCAAACATCTGAAGCTCTTTTATAAAAAATCTGACCCATAAACAATTCTTCAGATATTGAATTTAATATCCAACCCAAAACAATAGCATTGACCCTGTCCCATTGTATACCCAAAACTTCATCAGTATTAGACCTTTTGCATGTGCCATCAATAAAACCAGTTTTATTTTTACCCTTAAGGTCTAAAAGGATAGCACATGACCAAACATTATAGTTTTCAATCCCTTTTAATTTGATAGACACAACAGTCAAGGTAGCAGAGTCATTAGGGTGTAAGTGTAAAGAGTGACTAAGATCCAGTTTACTTATTAATGTAACAGGTTCAATAACATCATCTTCTTCATCAGAAGCATGAACAGAACTATGAACAGAATGAGTTGGTGTATTATTATCTGAATTATAAACAGACATGATGAAACAAAATATAAGAACCAATCAAACACACAAGAAGGGAAGAGAAGGTAGTTCCCGGGCTTTCTTTGCCACTAAAGTGGTAGGTCAAGGGTGCACACAAGCACACAATACAAAATAATAAAAAACAGATAGCACACAAAGAACACAAACAACAACAACCAACAATCTCAACTTCCAATAATCCCAATCCTATCCTCCAGCAATCGAAGCAAGAAAATAAAGGCAGAATTAAAAGAGAAAGGGTGTGAGAGGTGTTACATTGCACGCAAAAGAACAAGCAGCGGAATACCAGACCTACTACACCCTTGATTCACTTAGTCAAGGGATATAGTAGATTCACAATCAATACCCATAACCAAGATCCAAGAACACCAAACCCTAATTTTTCAAAATTAGTGAAAATACCAAGAACCACCTACAATCGAATCAACAACACCAGATTCGTTGATTAAACACACTTAATCAACCTCAGAAGCCTTTAAAGATCAAAAGCCCCAAAAATACCAAACCTTAATTTTTTCAAAAATTTGGTGTTTTACAAAAACCTTTTAGATCTAACAAATTAGACACTTAATCTTTCAACTAACAAAGGTTAATTGAAAGATATCAATCAATTTTAAAAACCCCCAAATTTTACGAAACCCTAATTTTTAGAAATCGATTTTAGAGCAAGATTTGGAATCCTTGCTCTGATACCATGTAAGAAAACACAATTTAATAGTAAAACAATCTTCTTATTATTCCCAGAAACCAAATCTCAACAATAAAAGTGATCTCAATCAGCTTAGACAAACACAACCACAACCTGATCTTAATCCGGAACAAAGATCAATCTATCACAACCTAAACTGATCAAGATGATCAGTTGCCAAGTAACAAATTAAGGTTTACAACTGTGTGAAACTGAGAGAGAAAAGAGAGAAATCGTATTATGAGATAATGAGGCTTGACTCTTGACTTTTAGCTTATATACTCCTTCCACCGACAATACTTTACTCTTAACAGCTTCGGTCCTTCATCTCTTTTACTCTTTCCATCTAGCTCCCAAAGTATCCAACAGCTTAACCCTGAAAATATAAAGATGACAATATCAGTCCTTGTAGTATTTCCAGGCTTAAGATTATATTTTAACGGAAAACAAAGATGACCTTGAGTACAAGTTGGTTTCACTAGAACTCGGGGGATTAGTTGAGTTAGTTTTTTAACTGGGTCATCCAAGTTCAAAATACACAAATTCGATATATAAGATTGAAACACCCTTGAAAATTTTCTTTTTCTGATATAAAAGACCCTATACGTCGTATAGACATACCCTATACAAGATGAAAAAATACAAGAAATCAAATTCAATATAAAAGATTGAAACGCTCTTGAATTTTTTTATTTTTTTTATATGACAGACCCTATACGCTGTATAGACATACCGTATACGCGGTATAGGCCCTATATGCCGTATAGGCTTTTTGATGTACCAAACTTTATTTTTTGGAAACCATATTTCTACTAATCGAAAATACACGAAACCTGGAAAACATATTTCATATATATTGAATAACATAATTGTATAAGGGTTTTACAAAACGACATGCCGAAGCTTAATATTTCAAAATGAGGAAGTTATCCAAAACACTCCCGTTTTAACCCATAACCAGATTACTTTCCATACGCATACAAAATGACCCATTATTGACTAAAAACTGTTTAGACATAAAACGTACTTCTACTAAAAACATGTTGGGGCTTTTACAAGCTGAGATCAAGTAATGCGGATGAAATGCTCGTCATGTATACTCCCGAGCATACCGTTCCTCCAAAATGCAATATCTTCTACTATCAAGCCCCAATCCACTTAAAGTACTCATTTAGACTTAGCGAGTAAAACGGAGCTAAAGCTAAACATGACATATCCATAATCTAGTTTCTACCTTGTTGCCAAATCCACCCATTTCTACATGGGTCATGACTCTTCTATAAACCTTATACTATTGTTATGGAATCATGATACTATTGCTATATAATACTCTTTCTAAAACATATCCAATATCCAATTGGATAACTACTAAATTTGCGATATCTAATCGACTTGCTACTATTGATGCGATATCTAATCGAATTGCTACTATGATGCGATGTTTAATCGAATTGCTACTATGGTGCGGTATCTAATCTACTTGTTATAATAGGAATCCCTTCTATAGGCGGTGAGTACTCATATGTGGCCTTACCCTCTTGCACGGATGCAGTCTGAGTTTCATCACTACTAAAAGGGCAACACAGCTAATTCATATGTGACAACTATGTTTATTGTTTTACATGCTCTATATGAGAGATCTCTAATCCAATCCCATAAGAACATTACTATGGTGGGAGTTTCCTATTCGTGTATCTCTTAGGCATGCTAACATGACTAATGGGAAGCTTATGCTAGTAGGTGATGATGGGAAGCCGCTAAAACCTTGTAAATCAACGCTTCCTAGTTCTAAAAAGGTTGTTGATCCGGATAATACGGATAGTGATTGTGATAGTGATGAGGAGGTCTGATGAAGCGAAAAGTGTACCGCTTTTAGGGGGTCATTTAAGCCCTAAATCGTATTTATTTGATCAAATATTGCCCTAAATCGTTCCTTTTGTCATTTTAGGTACTTTGGAGAAGAAATCTGGAAAAGGAAGCATTTTGGACGTTTTTGGAGCATAAAAGTGAAGAAAACGACAAAGTCTCCAAAGCTGCTGGAAAAGTACATGTGACAGCGTCACGGATTTCTCCTGACGGCGTCACGGCTTGGCAAAAGAGGTGGATATGACAAAATACACGTGACCCGCCAGAGAGTTTTTACAATGGAAATCTGACGGCGTCACCCTTTAAGGTGATCAAGGTCGTCACGGTTCAAGTTAAAGAGAGACGGCGTCAAGCACAATTCTGACGGCGTCAACCCTTGACGCGCCGGAGCGGATTTTGGAGGATTAAAGAGGGACGGCGTCAGGAAGACCATCCGGGAACCCTAGCCGCGGCGAGGTGACGACGTCACCTCCTACAACGTGACGCCGTCAGCCCCTAAACTCTATATATAGTTTTGCAATTTTTAGTCATTAGTGTGCAAATTTGTGAGGAGAAACCCTAAGACGAATTTTCTGCCATTTTTAAGGGTTTTATACCCTTGGATCTCCCATGTTTAATTGAAGATAAGTAATCACTTAATCATTCAATATGTCTATGTGTTGTTTGATTATATCTTGTTCTTGTCTTTTAATTAACATGTTAGGCTAGATTTATCTTGTGTTTGCTTAGATCTAATGAAACCTAACTATTGATTATTGGTTGTTGGTGTGTTATTAATTGTATTGGATGATTGTTTATCGATGTTAGGCTTAAGAAAACTGGCTAACCTCCTATACGGTAATTTGCTTGAACATCTTAAGAAACATGAACCAATGCGTACTAAGGTTTTTATGGTTGTATTTAATGCATGAGCGAATTCTAGTGATCCCATGTTAGGAGCTTCTTAGCCGGCTCGACATAGGAGTGAAGTAGGAGCTTGTAGAGTTGGGGAAGTACGTACGCCACCCCACGATTGGTATTAAGGAATACACCCGTCATCCACGCAATTAATACACACTAATCAACCGGTAAAAGATAGTTAGGGAGTAAGGAAATCTAAGTAAACACATTTCTCCCCATATAAGTTCCACAACCTTTTCATTTTCAGTTATTTTATTTTATTTGCAATTGTAGTTATTTGGGTTAGTTGACTAGCAACTAATTTCGCCCACTCCTTCAAACCCGAGATTTTACTTGCTTTCTATAGAATATAAAAATACAAAAAGAATCTTCCCTCACCCTTAGACCTATTAGAGTAGTTTTTCAATCCTAACGACACTATTCCCCTAGAGAACGATCAATCCCCCGTTACTTGCCACTACACTATACTACATCGGTCAGGTACACTGCCTGGTGGGGATTGCAAGCCTCTTGAGATCCCTCAAGAGGTAAAACCTGTTGTAAGGTCGCAAAACCACGCATCAAGTTTTTGGCGCCGCTGCCGGGGAATAGTTATTGTTTAGGTTGAATTTTTATTTTATTAGGTCTACCCACTAGATTCCTTTCTAGTGAGATTTTTATTTTATTTTTCGAGGTTTTCTTTAGTCTATCTTATTTCTTTGTGCTTTTGTTTGTGATACCTTCCACCTACCTCATGAGTAATAGTGATCGCTTGATCCCTGTTATTCGTATTTTCCGCCGTGCAAACTTCCAACTACCCGTTCCCGCCCCCATCGTAGAAAACAACAACCTTTCACCCGACCACCACTTTGGTAACAATTCTGAGATGGAGGAGTCTGACCATGAGAATGACTATGCAGTTAGTCCATTTTACAACTCAGACTCCGATGAGGATGCTGGTAATGGAGAAGTAGTTAACGAGGAATGGAGAAAAGAGGAAATTGATCCCTTTAAGTATGTTGACCCTAGGACTAAGATCGAAAAGGATAGCCTCTTTAACATGCAATTTCCGTGTAAGATTGGTTATCATAGTTTTCATGCTTATCTTAACTCATCTTTGCCTATGAACATTATCTCTCGCGCTAATTATAATAAATCATGGTAGATGAGCTAGAATATCAAGGAGATAACATTGTCGCTAGGATTAAGCCACTACACGTATTCGTAGGAAGTTTTGTGTATTTGGTGGATTTTATGGTTATGGAGAACTTAGGAGAATTTATTGATAACAAATTAACCCAAGTCATTTTTGGAGAACCCTTCAAAAGGTTGACCAACCTTGACGAAAAACTTGTGGACGGGTTAATTACATTCTCGGATGGGGATGAAGATTTTGTTTACCAAATGCCCCGATCACATCCTAGGTTTAAGAACTTCTCTATTGAATCTTACAATAGACTTGTGCCTATTGACTTGTTAAGTGAGAATGATAAGAGAAAGGGGCTCAAATATCCACATGAGAAAAATAAGAGATATTATCATGGATGTCTGGAGCTGAATGATGAATACAAGAAGGATGAGGCAACAATTAGATGGCTCACACTCGGATACGTGAGCATAAGCGACACTAGATAAGCCTGACTTTGAGTCTAGCTACAAGACTCGTTAATAAAGAAAAACGCTTCTTGGGAGGCAACCCAAGCTTTATTTGCTTTGTGTGTTTATTTATTTGTTTGTTTGATTTTATTTGCTTCCGTATGTATGTTTAACTTTTATTATTATTAATTCATGTTCAAAACTAAATTGTGAAAATGCTTTATCTTGTTTTTAACTTCGTCTTAACTACATATAAAGGTATTTTGCAAAAGATAAGTGTAAGGGAAATCTAAATCGGTTTATTAGAACAAATGAACATGAATCATAACAATATTAAATTAACATACATATTAGTAATCGTTTGAGTCAAATGCTTGTATCGAGTCATAATGATGTTTTGCAGGATTTCCAGGAAGTAAGGTATAGGTTTTTCCAGAAATTTTCTCGGAAACTTAACATGAGAATTCTGTCAGATTCATATTCTGACGGCGTCAGGTTTTAATTTTCTGAAATTTTTGAAAGTTTTTTTTTTCTACCGGAATCATAAAAAGTTTTTTAAATCTCTAACTTATAAACTCCAGGAATCTGCAAAATAATCATTCCACAAGCATTATATCCTTATATAGATTTATCCCGCCGATGTTATGCAGGTTTTCGTGTTTGTTTTCTCAGGTTTAACAGGTTATTTTGGACAAGGAGATGTATGTGGAATCTAGCTTTTGGCGATGCATTAGTCTTGGAGCTTCTACATTCTCTTGGAAGAAGATCTAACCATGTTACCTCTTTATCCACCAAACGAATCAGGGGAGTATTTGATTTCATTCTTTTACCTTGTTACTTTTACATCTTGTTATTTGAACATTGGGGACAATGTTCATCTTAAGTGTAAGGGGGGGTAAAGTACGATACTTTAGAGAATGCAATTACGCTTGATTTTTGTTTGTTTAATGGTAGATGTGTAATAAAACTGAGAGAAATACCTGTTAGGGCAATTTTAGTGCCAAATTTAAATTTTTTTACAACATATAGGAGTGAAACTTTGGTCTTAATGAGCGTCTCACGGATAGGAGTTATATGACTAGCACAAAACCGTACCACTAAAAAATTTTCCACCCCCAAATATGTGAGGTTCGCCCCTAGAATTGGTAGGAAAAGCATTTATGCTATGATGTGTGTACCGGTAGCACTTAGATTCTAGAACTTGCGTTAGGACCATTCCGAGGCCACAAGTGAGACTACATGATAAGAGGCATTAGGATTAACCCATTGTTTTACACCTGTGTTTTTGTTATAATTACATTGGCTACATTGGTCAAGTAATTCTCCCACACCCTTTGCGTTGTACTCATTTTTAGTACACGATACCCCTAGTACACCCCTCAGAGCCTATCTTTTCGTTTCTAACTTTAAGCATTTTACTTAAAGTAAGAATTTGTTTACACCCCACTTAAATGTACACCCAAATCGCCTTAGCCTACCTTGTATGCACTCATTTTTAGTGCATTATTGTGACAACATTTGTTTAAACCCCAAGTTAATTATCTAATTGATTACATGGTTGCTAAGTCGAGTCATATCCTTGTACATATTGTTTTGGGACGATTGGGACTCATGGGTAAAGTACTAGTGTAATGGAGTAATGGGGAAGAACAACATTATTACCCCCATATGTGCTAAATATTTTAAAAGTACTCCAAGTGTTTCGATTATCTTAATTCGAGTCATTAGAATAGTTATTTGTAAAGTTATGTAAAAGTTCAAGTGTAAGGGGAATGCAACGCCCCTATGATGTATTATTTTGGATGGTAGGGCAAGAGTGTATGAAAAAAAAATCGAAAAAAAAATTGAAAAAATCAAGAAAAATACAAAAAAATGAGAAAAAGAAAAGTAGAAAAAAAAAACATACGGACTACCATCCCGTTTCATTTTATGTTTATTTTATCTTTTTGTTATTTTCTTTCATTAGCTTAAGTCGAGTCGAGTCTTGGCTCAGCAACGCCATATTGTACATGTAATTAATCAAGATCTTTAACTCGCCACCAGTAAAATATCCCTTATACAACAAATCCGTGTTTATCATATCCCTACACCTAACGTTATAAGCCGTTTAAAAGCCCTCTTTGATAGTTTATCTTAGGTGCTTACGCCTAGTGGAGGAGGTTTTTGATCCTTTCCCAAGCCTATGGTAATCTATTTGCTATGACAGGTAGTGAGAGATATTATCCATTTTCATTTATGAGATATACTTTTATGACACCTGAGAGATGTGAGTATCTAAACACTACTTGTGAGGTGCTAGTTTGTAATCTCCGTGCTTATTATGATTAAAGTGGAACGACTATTTGTTGTAATTACTTTTATATTAGCGTTAAATGACCCCTAACTTGTATTTTGATTAGAATAAAAGCGCATTTGCTTGAGGACAAGCAAATCTCAAGTGTAAGGGTATTTGATGAAGCGAAAAGTGTACCGCTTTTAGGGGGTCATTTAAGACCTAAATCGTATTTATTTGATCAAATATTGCCCTAAATCGTTCCTTTTGTCATTTTAGGTACTTTGGAGAAGAAATCTGGAAAAGGAAGCATTTTGGACGTTTTTGGAGCATAAAAGTGAAGAAAACGACAAAGTCTCCAAAGCTGCTGGAAAAGTACATGTGACGGCGTCAAGGATTTCTCCTGACGGCGTCACGGCTTGGCAAAAGAGGTGGATATGACAAAATACACGTGACGCGCCAGAGAGTTTTTACAATGGAAATTTGACGGCGTCACCCTTTAAGGTGATCAAGGTCGTCACGGTTCAAGTTAAAGAGAGACGGCGTCAAGCACAATTCTGACGGCGTCAACCCTTGACGCGCCAGAGCGGATTTTGGAGGATTAAAGAGGGACGGCGTCAGGAAGACCATCCGGGAACCTTAGCCGAGGCGAGGTGACGGCGTCACCTCCTACAACGTGACGCCGTCAGCCCCTAAACTCTATATATAGTTTTGCAATTTTTAGTCATTAGTGTGCAACTTTGTGAGGAGAAACCCTAAGACAAATTTTCTGCCATTTTTAAGGGTTTTATACCCTTGGATCTCCCATGTTTAATTGAAGATAAGTAATCACTTAATCATTCAATATGTCTATGTGTTGTTTGATTATATCTTGTTCTTGTCTTTTAATTAACATGTTAGGCTAGATTTATCTTATGTTTGCTTAGATCTAATGAAACCTAACTATTGATTATTGGTTGTTGGTGTGTTATTAATTATATTGGATGATTGTTTATCGATGTTAGGCTTAAGAAAACTGGCTAACCTCCTATACGGTAATTTGCTTGAACGTCTTAAGAAACATGAACCAATGCGTACTAAGGTTTTTATGGTTGTATTTAATGCATGAGCGAATTCTAGTGATCCCATGTTAGGAGCTTCTTAGCCGGCTCGACATAGGAGTGAAGTAGGAGCTTGTAGAGTTGGGGAAGTACGTACGCCACCCCACGATTGGTATTAAGGAATACACCCGTCATCCACGCAATTAATACACACTAATCAACCGGTAAAAGATAGTTAGGGAGTAAGGAAATCTAAGTAAACACATTTCTCCCCATATAAGTTCCACAACCTTTTCATTTTCAGTTATTTTATTTTATTTGCAATTGTAGTTATTTGGGTTAGTTGACTAGCAACCAATTCCGCCCACTCCTTCAAACCCGAGATTTTACTTGCTTTCCATAAAATATAAAAATACAAAAAGAATCTTCCCTCACCCTTAGACCTATTAGAGTAGTTTTTCAATCCTAACGACACTATTCCCCTAGAGAACGATCAATCCCCCGGTACTTGCCACTACACTATACTACATCGGTCAGGTACACTGCCTGGTGGGGATTGCAAGCCTCTTGAGATCCCTCGAGAGGTAAAACCTGTTGTAAGGTCGCAAAACCACGCATCAAGGTCTTTGATGAAACTGTCAGCTTTATGGCGTCTAAAACTGGGAGTGGGGGGGGGTTAGGGTAAATAAGAGTTTGTATGAAAAATGAAAGGATGATTATGATAATGATGACTTTGATGATTTTGTCCTGCCTAATGATCTAAAAAATTTCGCAAATGATTATGGTATTAGTCTTCGTGGTCAACTTAGATAAAGTTTTGTAGGCCACATAAGTTTGGCATGTCATTCTTATGTTAGGTTAGGTTCGAAGCACAGTAAGTGTGTTTGGTTTTGCCTGTTTATGGGCTGAGATATGGGATTAACCCACATCTAATTGTTTTTTTGGCATAATAATATTTACCGGTGAAACTCTTTACCCAAAAAAACTTGACTATTGGTGCATCGTTTAGGCACCCGTAATATAACTAATGATGCGTCGCTTAGGCACCCATTACATGAACTATAAACCATCTATATCATCCATTGCTATAATCTACTACTAAACATGTAACTAGAAACCTTCATGCTCATACTAAGCATGGCTAAACTACTAATCGTGCTAAACTAATATGTTAGTACTTTATGCTTGGGTTTGGTTCTCCTATTTCTTTCCACGACCACCTAAACACATGATGATCATTCTAACTTCATTAGAAACTATTATTTCATCCATAACACACAAGCTTCTTCTCTAACCATTAAACTTGGTCTAAGTAAAACATTGTGCCAAACACCCCTTTTTGTCAAGCATGAACTAACCATCATAAGTTCATAACTATCTCATATCATCATTTCTACTAATGTCATAACATACTTTCTACTAAATTACTTCTAATTAAATTTCATACATAAAATAATCATCTTTTAATCTCGAACATTATAACTAAAGTTAAGGTTATCATAATACCCATTTCACATAGAAACCCTAATTGATTTATAATAGTAATCATGATAACTATGACTTACAAACTTACCTTAAGGCCACTCACAACAGTTAACTCAGCCTTAAATTTTAAGGCATGCCACGTCAACTTTTACACACCTTAACTTAACTCAGCTTTAACCCACACAATAATAACTCAGCTTTAACACACCTTAACTCACCTTTATACATAAATTTTCAAATTCAACCCCTAAACTATAATTAATAATTCATTTATTTATAAATATATTACCACATGTCACCAGTCAATTAATACTTTGACTCCTTCATAAATACTTTGACTCCTTCATTTAATAGCACCTGTAAGAACTCACCAACTTTTTTTCTTCCTTTCTTCTTTCTTCTTTCTCACCGAAAAATATGTCCGGCATTTAAACATAAACACAAGGTCTGAATGTGTCATTTTTCTTTTTGAATTTAACGCATGAACTAGCTGTTGTAGGGGGCGGAAATGAATTTCTTTTCTTTTCTTTTTTTTTTTTTTTTTTACACTTTCTACCCTTAACGCAGCGTTAAGGGGATAACGCAGCCCTTAACGCTGCGTTAACGTGGGCTGCTCACAACGTGTAACGCACCTTAACGTGCGTTAAAGGAGCAAAAAAACCTCCTTAACGCAACAATAACTCAACCGTTGTGCATGGTCTAATAAGAGCTTAATTAGGAGTACTAAAAATCTTCCAAGCTTTCCTTAGCACTACAAATTCTCCTATGACTTTCTCTTGTACCTAGAAATTGTTTTGATAATGAGAATGGCTACCCAATTTTCCCTTATAAACCTCCTCTGATTACACCTATGAGACACGTGTTGGGGTTAACGAGTTAAGTCCCTGCAATTATAGATTATATATATAAGCCCATAAAGGCATTTCTGTCACTTAACTCCTATGTTTGCACCATTAATCCCTCTCGTTCATTCCGTTACCTGGAAGGTCCTTTTTTCGTTAACTATTGCATAGCAGATCCTTATCCCATTAACTACTATCTTTGATAACTTTCTAAATTCATGAAAATACTATTAATATATGTAACAAAAACACTAAATTCTGGGATGTTACAAAGATTGTTTCATCACGTCGTAACACGCCAGCAATAAAAACCTCGTTAATTAAAAAAACAAACAAAAAGAACAACATCGTGATCTATGTATGTTTCTAAGAATTTTCTTTTTCTACTGGAATATTTTTTACTGAAAAAGTTAAATGTAGTGGAATGAGACACCCTTCAACGTCCTTTGTTGAAGCATAAATCAGTCGGGCTGATGTTGACAATAGATTGAGCCGTCCCATGTCATCCCGATCTTGGATATCTGCTGTAGTACAAGAAATAAACCGGTTAGAAGGGGTCCCGGGGCCGAAGCCCCGGAGCCACCCTCCAACGGTCAAGTCAGTTTAGTAAGAGGTATGTGTGAGTTTTAGTGAGAGAGATCTCATACCATTGAGAGTGATCTATGCTTCTATTTATAGGACTTATTTATCATTGTCTGGTGGGCCCAAGTCATGATAACGACGTATTTAGGCGGGAAGCTCCAGCCCCGGAAGGGTCAGCCCTAGAAGGAGATTTGCTCCTGCCCCGGAAGGGGACTTGCTTCTGCCCCGGAAGGGGACTTACTCCTGCCCCGGAAGGAGATTTGCTCCTGCCCCGGCAGGGGACTTACTCCTGCCCCGGAAGGGGATTTGCTCCTGCCCCGGAAGGGGACTTACTCCTGCCCCGGAAGGGGATTTGCTCCTGCCCCGGAAGGGGACTTACTCCTGCCCCGGAAGGGGACTTGCTCCTTTATATCCTTCCCGGACCATACGTCATCATGTCCCCCAGTCTAGTATGATATGGTTCTGACCATGTCATGCTAGACTCTACTTTGTTAGCGGCCATCATTTTTCTTCCGGTGTTGGAATGCTTGGTTTCCCGTGTTGAACGGTAAAGACCCCGTGAGAAGAACGATATTTCTATAGTCGGGGTAACACTAGCATTGACCGAATACCTTTGTGTTCATCTCTTAGTAGAAGATGATGAAAAAGGTTTATTAAGATGGAGATGGTCTCCATGCATTGTGCGATGAGAAGGGGCAAAGGTGTAGCCACCTTGTAACCATAGTGCGGACCTCACATCTGTCTTCAGATTTTTCGGAGAATGTACTTCCGTAGTTGTGCGAATATTGAATTCGTCTTAGTGCGAATATAGAATTCGTCTTTGTGTGAATATAGAATTCGTCTTTGTGCGAATATAGAATTCGTCTTGGTGCGAATTAGAGAATTCGTCTTTGTGCGGATATAGAATCCGTCTTGGTGCGAATTAGAGAATTCGTCTTGGTGCGAATTAGAGAATTCGTCTTGGTGCGAATTAGAGAATTCGTCTTTGTGCGGATATAGAATCCGTCTTGGTGCGAATTAGAGAATTCGTCTTTGTGCGGATATAGAATCCGTCTTGGTGCGAATTAGAGAATTCGTCTTTGTGCGGATATAGAATCCGTCTTGGTGCGAATTAGAGAATTCGTCTTTGTGCGGATATAGAATCCGTCTTGGTGCGAATTACCCGGACCATACGTCATCATCCTTCATTTTCATTCATTACCAAATGTTAATGGGACTCGAGTTTGATGTTATTGATCGACATGTATTTCCAACAGGGTTGGACCTATAAAAATCATGTCCAGTCAAAAACATTACTATCCCTAAGTTTCAACAGTACAAACTTTTCTATCCATTTTGGTGTTTTTTTTTCCTTATATGTGGCCACATGTTAATATCCACCACTTAATATATGTTTATGCTTTTTTTTATAAAAGTAAATTTCAAATCTTATACTGTATAAATTTTTACAACAAACAATAATGTCGAGTTATTTTAGAAACCAAACATTCCTCACATACCAAGGGACTCATCCCCACCATCCATCTAAAAAGAAATCAATGGTTGAGATTAAAAGCATTTAATATTTCACCCATTTTTTATAATTTAAATATCTCTTAAACCGTTAATCGTTAAGCGAAAATAATTACACCATCGCGACAAGCATTTAATTATCTTTCTATAGACGGGCATTTTGATATACTTTCGACAAAAAAAAAAAATCATTTTTTTCACGTTTTTTTTCGTAGCCGAAAAAATCATATATGATATTACATATCATATATGATATTATATGTAATATCATATATGATATATCATATATATCATATATGATATGTAATATCATATATGATATATCATATATGATTTTTTCGGCCACGAAAAAAAACGTAAAAAAATGAAAAAAAAAAATTGTCGAAAATATATCAAATTGCCTATCTATAGAAAGATAATTAAATGCTCGTCGTAACGGCATATTTTTTTTCGCTTAACGATTAACGGTTTGAAAGATATTAATATTTGAAAAAAAAGGATGAAAGTGGGTTTTTTAAATTGTTGGGATTAATCTCATCCATTAGATCAAATAAAGATGGAGGGTGGAGATTAGTCCCTTGATATGTAAAAAAAGTTTGGTCCTCAAATGATACTTAAATTTATCATATATTTTATATTATTATTTTCTTTAAAACCAAACGTATATCTAAATCCAAATTCAAATCCATCCACAAATGGCCAAACGCACCCTAATTTCCTGTATAAATACTTTTATGCTCAGCTTTGTATTTAAATCTGATTAATATTAGTCTTTTTTTTTTTAGGGAAACTAGAATTGTATTAATCATTATCAACTAAACTACTATGAATACAAGACATTACATAAAAAACAAATAAATGAAACTCTACGCAAAATAGAGTTTGGATCAAATGAGAAGAAAAAATTAAAATGCGAAGGGTGAGAAGAAACCACAATCACACATTTCAGATTGACCTACAAAAAGATATGCATCTCCCCTTTAAATTCTCCCTCTTATTTGAAATGTGTGGCTGAAAATTCTTATTTTTCTTCTCATTTTAGTTTTTCTTATCACCGAATCCCTTCCCACGCAAAATTATCACCGAATTCCTTCCCACGCAAAATAAGGGCTCAAACATGCGAGTTTTGGGCTTTATCAAACTAACACCATTCGGCGTTCACTAGTACAACGAGTATATTGATACGAAGCTTCATTGTGGATTTTTACATCTTTTTGTGCGTGTTGCGAACTATGAAAAACCATATTTTGGAAAGGTAAGAACACGTCAAATACATAATATAAAGAGCTTTAAGATAGTATAACATGATATTCTTGCATCCCTAATTTTGCAATTCACTGTTTTTAGCTTGGTATATATCACATCTTGGAAACTTATGATTGTACCCCTAAAATACCAAATACAAAGACTAATTAAAAACTGAAAGTGTTTACCAAATATGTCAAATTGTCAGTCAATCAATTAAGGGTGAAATATACATTTTTTATTTTTTTTTTGAACGGCGATATATTAAAACATTAGCAAGGAGCTAGATCAAACAAGAACAATATAAGGGTTTTTAAGTCAATCGTCTCACTTGAACGACGATTTACATCTAAATTTACACCAATAAAAAGAACTAGAAACTAAATTATCAAATATCAGCGCCTTTTCAGGGATCTTCTTATCGAACAGAAGCTTGTTACGAAAGATCCACATATACCACCACAGACCATAGTATACGCCCTCAAGAACGTCTTTGAGATTGGATTGAATCCGAATAGAAACTAACCAAACTCGCCATTCCTCGTAAGAATTCACATCCGAATTTATTTTTGTTCATCTCAACTACTAAACTTTGAAAATCTGTTATGCATATGTCACTATATTTTTTATAACCGGCTATTGTAGGTCATATATAACCCTTTTCAAGTTTTAAAGGGATTAATAATTAAGAAAATTAATATGTTATAAATACTTTTATTTAAAAAATAAACTCGAAAGTACAATACAGTATTCAACCTCTTTTTTCTCGTTTTTAATTTTTTTTCCTTACATCTTCGATAGTTTATATTATTCCGTTTTATCGATATTTTCATGCATTTGTTTTTATTTTAATTTCTCTTTCTTTTTTATTTTCATTTGTTTAAACTTGTGATAACAACTCGATATAGGTAAGTGATCATTTTCTTCGACAGATTGCTTGTATCTTTACAACCACATTGTGCAACTGATTTTTTTCATTCAATTTTTTGTATATATTTTCATTGTAGTAGCTTGAAGTTTTATCCTCAAAACGCGACAACAACTGGAATATACGGTTTTCAAACGTTCAGTTGTTTGGATGAACAATACGCAAAGTTTAATTACTTTGGTGAATATTTTCTCAAAGTTCGGTAACAAAATATATTAACTTCTTTATATAATGACGTGTCAATGGTCAGCCGGTTAACATCTGGTAGCCAGTTTTCGGAGTAACTGAACGGTTCTCAAATATTCATTAACTTTGATGAAGTATATGCAAAGTTTAGTAACTTGAGTGAACAAAATTAAAGTGCAGTAATTTAGGCAAACATTTTTGGAGAGAGTGATAACATATTTGTATTTAACCCTATAAAGAAAGAAAATGATTCATTTTCCTAATTATTTTCCGAAAATCAGACATTTTAAATTACGAAGATTTGTAAGAAAATAAATCATTTTCCGAAACAGAAACATAAGTGTGATTCATTCATCAATATTAAAAAACCTGAAACTTTTAGATTTAATTCTATAAAACTGAATGTTAACATATTAACTATATAAATATTACTGTATTTGTTATTCTGTGTGTAAAGTTATTTTTAAATTAGGTCCAAAAGTGTTACAAGAAAACTGACAGAACATAGGTACTTTTGGTTTCTTTAAAAACGATTTCTCTAAGAATTTATTTTGACGAATGCCTCTTTTCTCTTCTCTGAAGTCTACAACAAACAAGTGGGAGAGGCAGGATTCGAACATACGTAGAAAAACTTCAACACATTTACAGTTTGTCGCTTTTGACCACTCGGCCACTCTCCCCTTCCCGGGCCGAGGCCCCCCCTTCGTAGCTTATGGCGAAGCTGCGAGTTCATGAGCAAGTGAATGAATCCTTAGATATTAATCAGATAATTTAACTTGTCAATCAAATAGCTCAATTTTGTTTTTGTTAACGTGAAAAAATTGAGCAATCTAGTTAATTACCATAATCTAAGGGTGTGTTTGTTTCATTAAGATGTTTAGGTCTGAATCTGACTACCACATTTTACCAGTAAGATGTGGCTAGAAAGTCTAAATCTGAATGAAATAATTTTGTTTGTTTTTTTATAATTGTCTGAATGATTTTAAATACTCGTTTCTGTAATTTATTTAAGTAACTTATGTAGATATGAAACAAGATTTTTTATCATAAATATAACATAGTTAATAAAACATCAAATATATTATATTAATAAGAGTCTTCAATCTCTCATCGAGTAAGAGGCAGTAAGACAAGTTTCCCACCTCTTACTGAGTAAGAAATTATATGTCTAACTGGGCGTGACTCAAAAGAAAAAAATAAACAAGCAAAACATCTGACCACCTCTTACTGGTAAGAGTAAGAGGGCTAGTAAGATTTTTTTTTAAAAAAAAAACAAACACACCCTAATTCTTTCTTCATTGACAAACTATATTTTCTTTTATTATTAAAAATCACCATTACATCGTAAACTTTGTTATCATTGTTATTATTACAAACGTACTTTTAGCTACAAAAGTTATATTACACCCAAAAATAAATTGTGCACGAGATATGCTCTAACTTTTCATCGTGGATCTGATCTGCTGCTGATTCTCACCACATCCACTTTCAAAATATCAATCCATTAATCCATTAATAGATAGATAAGTTGAAATTTCAGACCTGTTTTATAAGACATCAAGATTGATTCTAGTGAGTAGTGACCCACTGCATGAACTTAATAAACATAAATAATGTTTGGGCCTATTTCTTATGGTTTATATTTCCTAATTTCTTATGTTTTTTACAGTATAATTCAAAGTTGTTAGTACTAATTTGCATGTTTGTTTCCGATATTCTACTCAAATAGTTAAATTCGGCAAACATGGAAAATTGATTGGACCTTCATTAGTCACCAAGTTTTTTTATTTGTTTACTATGTTCGTTTGTTGATTTAGTTAGAGCTACACCAAGTTAATACGAATGATATGATTACAAGTGGTTGCAAAACCCAAGTGATCATGTATATCTTAATTCTTTAGGCAAGATGTAACAAGGATCTCAAGATCATATTCATCACGTCACATCAGCGTTAACGTCACATCAGCGTTAGACCAACTTTATTTCTCTATAACCAACTTCATCACCAGCTTGTAGCAAGACAACCAACTTTACCACCAACTTCTATTTTATTTTTCCATTAAATCCGTTTTATCATCACGATGTAATGTTTCCATTAAATCGGCTTTATATGAGTTTCCTCATTGACTAAATCACTAACAACTTGTAATGGTTCTTCATGCGTTCGTACGATATTATCATCACAATGTTGCTCCTCTAGATAAAAGTCGGGAGAGGTTGTCCTCCGATCCATTTGTCTTTTATAATCATATTATGTAATATGATGCATGTGTACATCATATATGTTATTTTCTGAAGAGTCATCGGTCGTGCAGGATTTTATATTACAGCCCATTTTTTTCTTTAGCACGCCAAACGCTCGTTCTACATCTTTTATCGTTGCTTCATGCGCTTGCTTATACCTTATTCGCTTTGTATCATTCGCACTTATAATATGAAATAAACTTCACAAAAACAGACCATTCCGAATATATCTCATCAATAAGATAATATCCCCATCATGTCGTTAGCCACAAACAGAACCTCTAGAGCTTTCCCGTCTTTGAGATCGTTGAAAATAGGTGATTGACGTATAACGTTGACGTCGTTGTTACCCCAGAAACACCAAAGAACGCATGCCAAATTCATAAGTCTTATGAGGCAATCGCTTCCAATAAAATGAATGGATGTGGCCCGTGATCACCCCTACAATATTGAGCACGATATGCATTTGGTAAATTAGCCTACATCCAACCCGTACAATCAATGCTTCCTAACATCCTAGGAAACCTATGTTTTTCCTCGTGATAAGCGTATAGTTTTCCAACATCAGTATAAGCAGGTCTACGCGAAAACTTGTCTCCATGTAAGTCCATAATAGCCTTACAAAAAGCTTGAAGAGCATAACGGGAAGTTTTCTCTGCCATTTGCAGATACTCGTCTAGAGCATCAGGATTGACGTCGTATGCCAATTGACGAATTACAGAGGTACACTTTATCAATAGGGGAGATGCCAACTTTTCCTAAACAATCACTACTTTATTGAAAATACGGCAAATTATCAGTTATTTCCCGAACAATGCGTGTGAAAAGTGATCGGCTCATTCGAAATCACTTACGGAATAATTTTTCGCCATACATTGAGTTTTGAGAGAAGCGGCCATTAGACGATCATGAGCACCGTAACGATCTCTAGGTATCGTGTTTCATGATGTCTGGGTTTTTGGGATTCTAGACTGTAATTTTGATAACTCATATATTATGTTGTCGCCTCTTTTAAAAATTCTAATTTGATACTACTAACTTCTTCTTCTTTATCCGAGGATGTAAAAGAATTGTTCGGAATCCATTTGTTTTAGATGAGAAGTATAGAGTGTATAAAAAATAATATGTTTGACAGAATGAATGAAAATGAAAGAGTATTAAGGTATTTATAGTAAAAAAAAAATTAATAAAATTAAAAATATTTTTTTTAAAGTGCCAAACGGCTACTTTTTTGCCTTTTGGCGTCAGTTTCTTCCTCTGATGACTCGGTCTTGCACACGACCGAGTCTTACATTTTCCCATGTTAGACGCATCTTGGGCGACCTCCGTAACAAGGAGGAGGCATCCTCCGTTCCAAAGACTCGATCTTGGGGGCCTTATTACGGCCGGTCTTAGTCCATTAAAGCATTATGTTTTTGCAACATAACGTCCAACAAGAAACCGTACGATTGTTATGTGACATTTTAATCTGCTTTGAGGTCATCTTGTATTTTAGTTTTCAAGGCCTACTAAGGCTGGTGGTAATATCATCACTGCCAACTATGTGTCTCGTCAGTTTCTTTCTTCATAACCAACATCACCACCAACATAGTGTAATAAGACAATTAACATCACCACCAATATAGTTTAATACCCACAAAATGATGTGTATGTTAATTTCTGAATGGTGAAAAAGAAAAGTGAAAATATAATACAATGTGATTGGTGCAACTCACATGTCGTATGTGCAAGTGAAAATTATTTTGTAAACTATATGTGGATCTAGCATCTCACCATTTTTTGTCATTTTCTTTTATTTTTATCATTAAAATTAAAATTTCATTAATAATTAAAAAACATTACATTAATAATTCGAATAAAATAAAAATTGAAATGGAATGAAACTACAAATTATTGTGCATTTGTTCGACACCAAATGTGCTCCACTAGATCGGCTTTAAGACTTAAATGAGTTTCCTCGTTGATTAAATTTCTAATAACTTGTAACGTTTGTTCATGCATTTGTACGAGATCATCATCACGATGTTGTACCTCTGGATAAAAGTTAGAAGAGATTGCCTTCTTTTTATGTTTTATAATCATATTATATAATATGATGCATGTGGACATCATATTCATTATTTTCTTAAGAGTCATCGGCCTTATAGGATTTTTTTAATTATAGCCCACTTTTTCTTTAGCACGTCAAACACTCGTTCCACAACTTTCTTGCTGCTTAATGCGCTTCCTTATACCTTATTCGTTTTGTATCATTCGTTGCTGGCTGTGAAATAGACTTAACATGAACAGACCATTCCAGATATATCCCGATTTATAATGCATGCCGTTAGCCACAAACGGAACCACTGATGCTTTCCCGTCTTTGAGATCGTTGAAAATAGGCGATTGACGTAGAACGTTGACGTCGCTGTTCGCCCCAGGAACACTAAAGAACATGTCAAATCCATAAGTCTTGTGAGGGAAACGTCCCATAAAATGAATGGATGTGGCCCGTGATTGTTACACCCCGTGCCCGCTTATACCAAAAATTAAAACTTTTTGTGCGAAAACGCTTGATTTTTACGGATATCCTGTTACTCTTTTGACCATTTATAAAAATACATAAACATTCAGACCTTGAGACTATTTTTAAATGAAGCTATACACAATTACCTTCAAAACGACGGGTGGCGCGACCCGTAACGACTTACGGTTTAAAAGATATGATTTTTCGAAAATCGCTAAAACCTGAAAATACCTCCCAACCGCCGGTTGGGCCTCTCAGAAGGTCCCAACTACCCAGGTTGAGATCTCAACCGCCGGTTGGGCTTCTCAGAAGGTCCCAACCGCCCCAATTGAGATCCCAGCCGCCGGTTGGGGTCTACAACTTCAAAATACTTTTCGTTTCTAGCCCGTTTTCACTATATACGACCCATACGACTTCTGTATTTCATCAAACTTGGCCAACTTCATTAACTTAACATAACAAACATGTTCCATGGACACTTGACCAGTTTACTACCCAAAATGGGTACATTTACACTTAATCCAAACGCCCCTTTAAATTTACCCATTAACCCATAAAACGTACTTTGGCACACCGTTAGACCCCCAAATCGTTATAACCTCTTTAACATATATTTTGACACTTGACTTTACTTTACAAATCACTAAAAGACTCTCGGGGGTACAACCTTGACTCGAGCTCGGTATTCTACCTAGCTCCTAACGTTTATTATCTTCCAATCCGCTTTCAAATCCTTAAGCTATAACCCATGAACTTCCTCTCCGTTGCGCATAAACCTACAAGGACATTGAAACACTAAAACGTAAGCTTTCGCTTAGTAAGTAACTAGATTAATACATGATCAATACTTCCATTCACATTTATATTCATCAAGAACACCGTTAACCATTTGACTCATGACCAAACCAATCTCATTACCATTATCATAACAATATCATAACCATACCACATTAACATAACAACATTATACACATGACAAACATAAACTTACCTTAGACCTCTCAACTTCATGTCATATCTCTTGAACCTAGCTCATTAATACACCTCCTATTAACACACTTACTAATCCAAGGCTTAATCCTATCAACTCATTCATTAACACATAACATGAGAACATTCATATTAAGCATATAGAAACCAAAGTTACTTACCCTAGCTTCCAAAGCTATGCTACAATCATGATACCACCATCAACATCATAGTCATCATTATCATCACCATCATCATCACCTGTTAGCATTTAATTTATTAAATGAAAGTGATGGTCATTTGTATTTTAAGACTTAGTGTGTGTCGAGTTCAAGTTACTAGAATAGTTAAACGTGTTGGGCTTTTGAACAAAGATAGATAAGATTGCTTGTAATGTATAAATGTCCAATGTTAAGCCATGAGCCAAAAGCCCAACCGAAGCCCACCTAAAACCTTTAGGTCGTGGCATGTGTTGCTATATATACACACACTC
This sequence comes from Artemisia tridentata subsp. tridentata, assembly GCA_021014915.2. Taxonomy (NCBI): domain Eukaryota; kingdom Viridiplantae; phylum Streptophyta; class Magnoliopsida; order Asterales; family Asteraceae; genus Artemisia; species Artemisia tridentata. The sequence goes on from CP139505.1 coordinate 157,137,454, forward strand.
TCACTCATTTTAGAAGTGCCTCATTGTCTTGTATAGGAGAGAGTGTGTGTGTGTGTTTCTTTTATGTTTGTATTGCTTTTCTTTTAAGCTAATATATAACAAGTATTTATCCATACGATCCACACCTCTTTCTCTAGTTCTTTGAGTGTCATCGAGTTGCTTATTTAGTGTGTGATAAAGGTAGATTTCTAGTAATAACAAGTGGTATCAACACGCCATACATCGAGGTAGGATTGTTTGTGTTCGGTTTGTGTTCAAAGAAACCAACAGTCGCGTTTTTGTTTCATCACAAAGTGAGCTTTTGGGTTTTTCTTGGAATCGTTCACAAAGATTAAGGTTCAAGGTTGTGTTTGTGATAGATTTTACGAGTTGGAAAGGGAAGCTTTGTTAGTTCTTTAGTCGACTCTTCGGTTCAAGTTTGAACTTTTTGTGTTCAAAGTTATTTGATCGTGATTAAGTACCAACGATTGTGTGAAGATTTGGTTGTTTATATCTTCATCAGTGTTTCTAGATAGATATTCTTGTATAAGAATATGTGGTACAAGTTGGTAAGAGTTGGTAGATCTTCTCAGTAGCTAAGAGTGGAGGAGTGTCACAAAAGTCAAGAGTGGTTGGAAAGTTTTCGCAATTGTCCAACATTTCGTAATTGTGGGAGAAGCCTTCTTATCGCAATTGTTCTGACATCAAGGTTTCGCAATTGTCTAAAAGATTTCGCAATTGTCAAGCTTTCGCAATTGTCTCAACTTTTCGCAATTGGCTTGTCTTTCGGAATTGTAAACTTTTCGCAATTGTAAAACATTTCGCAATTGTGGCAGATTTATAGCACTTTTCGCAATTCACAAACCTTTCGCAATTGGCTAACTTTTCGCAATTGACATCAGATTTGGACTTTTCGCAATTAACAAGTTTGGTCCCTTATCGCAATTGTTAATTTGAAATTTCTTTCGCAATTCTTAAAAAAAAAAAAAAAAAAAAAAAAAAAAAAAAAGCGTTTTTTGGCGGGAAAAGTTGAGTAAAATTTAATTTTTACACGAGACTAAACGTTCAGTTTTTACGCGAAATTCAAATTTTGATATAACAGTGAAAATTTTGGCCCAAAATTTGAATTTTTTCGGTCAAATTTGGCGTAAAAATTTTCAAAACTCAAATTTTTCTAACCACATTAGAATTGCATTTTTTGGAGAATTTCAAATTTTGGTAAAGAAATTTTTCAAATTCAAATTTTGGAGGGAAACCGGAAGAAATCCTTCAATCAATCTTCAGCAAAGGTCCAAGACTTCACAACAACAACCAAGTTTAACTTTCCACAACAACAACTCCTATTTCGTTGCAACGATCCTACATCAACTTTATCATTCAACACATCAACAATGACTACTCAACAAGACATCCATGCCGCCGGTGCAGAAAACCGTCCTCCAATGCTTGAAAAATGTGGTTATCTTCCATGGACGAGTCGTATGATTCGATACATCAAAACCAAACCTAATGGTCAAGGTAGACTTCTGCTAAACTCTATCCAGAAAGGACCATTCAAGCCTCGTCAGATTCAAGAAGCTGGTGACCCAACTGCAACACCTCCCGTTCCTCTATCCTTTCGTGATAAAAAAGAAGAAGAATACACAGCAGAGGATTGGAAGCAAGTTGAAGCAGATGACTTGGCAATGCACTTAATTCAACTTGGCTTACCACGGGAAATATTTGCTGCTGTCGACAGCTGTGATTCAGTTTATGCTATGTGGGAACGAGTTAGAAGACTCTGTCATGGCACAAAAATTGGGCTACAAGATGTTGAAAACAAGCTGCTCACTGAATGGGAGAAGTTCACATCCACTCCAGCTGAACCAATTGAATCTTACTACACCAGGTTTTACACTTTAATGAACGAGCTCATCAGAAACAAGTTGACACCAAAACCCATTGCTCAAAACATCAAATTCATCAACAATTTACCAGAAGAATGGGGACGGTATGTCACAATTGTTAACCAAACCAAGAACCTTCACGAGGTGAACTATGATCAGCTCTATGATTTCCTAAAGCAAAACCAAGCAGAGGCAAATGAAGTCAGGAAAGAGAAGTTAGCAAAGCAACATGATCCTCTGGCACTCATTGCTCAAACACCTACACCTGTAACAGAAAGTACACAACCCTCTTCATCATCCACACAGAACTTCATGCAACAACAATATACTCCGCAACCACAATTCTACCCACAACAACAACAAAACCCGCAATACCCAGAACCAGAATTTAATGACAATGATGAGTCCACTGTTGCATTGACTCAGGCATTTGCTTACCTAACCAAGGCATTCCAAGGACGCTAATCCACACCTACCAACAACAATCAAAGAATATCATCGAACACTCGCAACAAGCAGATTGCACAGCCGAGTTTCAACATGGGTCAACAAGGACAAATGGTTGGAGGGTATGGGAATCACCAGGGATATGCTCCTCGATATCAGATGGGTAATCAGAATGCAGGGCAGTATGTTGGGAATCAGATGGGTCAGTATAGGGAATCAGATGGGTCCAGTTGTTGGAAATTAGAGGGGTCAGAATGTGGGGAATCAGTATGAGAATGTTGCTGCTCAAGTTGCCGGGAATATGAATCAGGGTAATTTGATAAAGTGTTTCAACTGTCAGGGTGTCGGTCATATGGCTAGGAACTGTCCCGACAAGCCAAAAAAGAGAGATCCAGCTTATCTGTAGAAAGCATTAATGTTGGCATATAAGGAAACGGCTGGGTTACAGTTGAGTGCAGAAGAGAATGACTTTATGGCCCTTATGGATGATATGGAAGACCTTAAGGACATCGATGCAAACTGCATTTTTATGGCAAATCTTCAGGAGGCTAAGTATGACACGGATTCTGAAACACCTCCTGTGTATGACACCAATGCAGTCTCTGAGGTACCACCATTCACTACATGTCACAATAATGAAATATTTGATATGTCAACTCATGATAAACAACATCCTACGACTCCAGCATCCACTTATGATACATATATGGATACGCCAAGTTATAGTAATATTAATTTGGCACCTCCAGATATGGATCCTAATGGAGACTTCGAGTCACAACATGTTGAGAATGATGAGGAAACACGTGCGTTTTTTAAATCATTATTGCATAATTGTAGTGTTGAAATTGAGAACGTTAAAAAGGTCAATCGCGATGTTAAGGCCGCGAATGAAAAATTGACCGCTGAGCTTGAGAGATGTAATGTGCATGAACAAGCTTTTGAATTTAATAACAAACGACAGTCAGAACTTGAAATTGGTTATAGAGACTCTGTGTTAAGAGAAAAACATTTGCAAATCAAATATGACACACTTGATGTTAATTTGAACATGACAATCAAATCTTTAAACACGAAAATTTCTGAATTAACCAACCAACTTTCTAAACAACAATCAATTTGTTCTGATCTTGAAAAAGAAAAGAAAGAATTGAATGCAAGGTTTTCAAAACGAGCAAATGATCTTCTTGATGAAATCATTGACAAACAAGAAAGCATCAAAAAGTTGGAAGAGTTGCTTGTAAAAACCGGTCAGTCTGCACAAACAATTAATTTGCTTATTCACGATCCAAACCTGATTTTACATACAATGAAGAAAATGGCTATCGGTTGTGAAAACCCTTATTATCTCAAGAAAGCTCAGCAACATCAGAATGTGTTATATAATGGTAGTGTGCTAAATGATAACCATGATCCTCCCGAGGTTCGTGATTCCTATGAAACGATTGAGCTTGCCGAAGAGAGTCGTGTTAAAATGAGACAAATGAACCCAGAAATTAAACCAATTGATTATAACAAGCTTAATACAGATTCTGGCGTTCATCTGGTTCAAAAAGAGTCACCAATGTTTTTCAAAAAACCAGTGGCTGTCACAAAACGAAAAGTTGTTTCGAAACATCTTTCTAATATTGAACAAATGTCCTCTAGTAACATTTCTAACACAAGTGACGCTAGACAATACTTGGATGATCTTAAAAAGAGAGTTGAAACACTTCAAATGGTCGTGGCATCCAAAACAAGTACTAATCGCATTAACGATTGGGACTCAAGTTTTCATAATGAAATGAAAAAGGTGTATGAAACAGAAATTACTACTCCTCTCATGGCAATTCATGCGAGAGTACTTAATGTTGAAAATGTGCTTTTAAAAGAAACAGTCGACTTTGTTAAGGACCACAAATCCCTGGTAAAAGAAGCAAATGAAAACATTGAACACATCAAAGTTTTGGAAAGACACAATGACATTCTCTCTGAAGTAGCTCTATCGACCGAAATTATGTCCATTATTTACCAAACATATTCTGTGGAAGATGATGAAAGACTCCGAGCTGAGACTTCTGCAATTGTTGTAAAATATGAAAATTCTCATGCTAAGATTGAAAAAGAAAATGTCACATATTTTAAACAACTTGATCAGAAAAAGGAAGAATGCAAGTATGACAAATTGTCGTGTGAGCGTGCTTACAAGAATCTGAAAGAACAAAATGATCGTTTGAAGTCTCAGCTGGACAGTCTAAACAAGAAGGGTGAGGAAACTAAGTTTGCAAAACCATCAACTTCAGAACAACCAAAAATGCAAATTTCTCAAACTGTTCCAAAGGTTGATGTGACAAATGATTTGACAAAACCAGTCACTCCAACACCCTTACCTAACCAATGTGCTGATAAAGAGAAAGCTGTTGTCAAAACATCGGATGTGATAGCGCCTGGCCTTTACAGGATTAGTCCCACTACTGCGTCTACCTCTACATCTAAAACATATAGGGTGATAGACAAAAGTAATAAAGATAATCCAAACGAGTCTAGGAATGCTACAACAACATCTTAGGACAACAACATAAATTCTGATGAGTGTGCCTTACCTTCTACAAGATTAGCAAGCACCTCTAGGAGCAGACAACAAAAGCCTAGGAGCAATACCAGGAACACTAGAGTATCGCCTGTCTCTGAGAGTGAATGCAAGAAAGTAGAAGACCACCCTAGGAATTTAACGCTTTCGAATAAGAAACATATGTCATCTGGATGTAATGTTAAGACTACTATTTCTTGTGCATGTAATGACTCTGATTGTTTAATGTGCACGAAATCTTTGTCTAAAAATGCTTGTGATGATATTGTTACTAATAATGTGATTGTGAATGATATGCCTGAACAGAAAGAGGTTCCTTCAGTAACTAGGGCTAAGTCTAGATATATTCGAAGACTAATTGCAAAAGCTAGGAAAACCACTAGTAGCTTATTGCCTAAGGACCATCTTAATTTTTGTGCATGGAAACCAACGGGTAGAATGTTTACACTTAAGAATGGCAAATTAGAAATTGTTCCAAATGATAACATGGAAACCTTCTCTAATTGTGATTCACCTGTTACCTCTAACCCCTTGAAACCAACAGTTAAACGGTTTCCATATACAAAATCATCTGTTCTTCGCAGGTCATTGAAATTTGTCTTTGGATCGTCGACTCGGGTTGCTCGAAGCACATGACTGGAAATTTGAAGCTGCTGATCAACTTTGTATGGCAGTTCATGGGAACTGTACGGTTTGGGAATGATCATGTTGCAGCTATTCTGGGTTATGGAGATCTTCAGTTTGAGAACTACTTGATCACTCGGGTTTACTATGTCGAAGGGTTGGGACACAACTTATTTTCAGTCGGGCAGTTTTGCGATGCAGATTTAGAGGTTGCATTTAGGAAAAACACCTGCTTCGTTCGGAATTTGGTTGGAGATGATCTCTTAACCGGGAATCGTGGCACCAATCTCTATGCCATCGACATAAACCAAATGGCCTCCTCATCACCAATTTGTCTCATGACAAGAGCATCCGAAACAAAGTCCTGGTTGTGGCATAGACGGTTGTCCCATCTTAACTTTGAAACCATCAACAAGCTGGCCAAAGACAACATCGTCAACGGTCTCCCAAAGTTCAAATACACCAAAGAACACTTATGTCCATCCTGTGAGCAAGGAAAGAGCAAAAGGGCAACATATAAACCTAAACCCGTACCCAGTTCGGTTGATAAGTTACATTTGTTGCATATGGACTTATGTGGCCCAATGAGAATTGCAAGCATAAATGGGAAGAAGTATATTCTTGTAATCGTCGATGACTATTCAAGATATACATGGGTAAAGTTTCTGAGGTCAAAAGACGAAGCACCAGGCATCATCATCACCTTTCTGAAGCGAATTCAAGTCTTACTTCAAGCTCCAGTTACGATAGTAAGAACTGACAATGGCACGGAATTCACTAATCAAGAGTTAAGATCATATTTTGAAGAAACTGGAATTACTCACCAGACATCAGCTGTTCGAACTCCACAGCAAAATGGGGTAGTAGAAAGAAGAAACAGAACTCTTGTGGAAGCTGCTCGCACAATGCTGATTTACTCTAGTGCACCGTTATTCTTATGGGCTGATGCTGTTGCCACTGCTTGTTTCACTCAGAACCGATCCCTAGTTCATCCAAAATTCAATAAAACCCCGTATGAACTAGTGAACAACAAAAAACCAGATATCTCTTACCTTCATGTATTTGGCGCTTTGTGCTATCCAACGAACGACAGAGAAGATCTGGGGAAGTTGAAAGCTAAGGGTGATATTGGAATCTTCATTGGTTATTCAGAAAACTCGAGGGCATTCAGGGTGTATAACAGAAGGACTAAAAGGATTATGGAGACGATGAATGTGAAATTTGATGAGATTTCACAAATGGCTTCTGAGAGACTCGCTCTAGAACCCGCGCTTAACCCAATGGCTTCTAATCATACCGGATTAGGACCCGCACCAAACAGTCAGACTTCTGGACACATCAGTTCATGACTCGTACCCCAAGGAGCTCAATCAACTCACACCGAAACACCAACAAATCAAGAACTGGAAAATTTCTTCGAGTTTATGTATGATGAGTACTATGGTGGCGCTTCGATAAATGCATCTAAACAACGTTCCGCTGCACACGCTCAAAATCAACAACCACCACCACCACCGAATCAAGATGCATCAACAACATTCGAAGCTGACGTACCAACTCCCTCCACGTCATCAACATCTACTCCACCAACTCCAGTAATTGAGATAGTCTTACCAAGAGTTGATGAGCAAGAACAAAACGATGCTGTGTTAGAAGAAGAAGCGTTCGAAAACCCATTTGCAACAGATTCTGCTGAATCATCTTCAAGGTTACACGAACCATCTAACACGCAATCGTCAAATCCGAGGTACCCTTCTACGTTACAGTGGACAAAAGACCATCCAATAGAACAAGTTATTGGTGAACCTTCAAGGCCAATTCAGACGAGAAAACAACTCCACACCGATTGCGACATGTGCATCTACGTCTGTTCAGTCAATCTAATAGAACCAAAGAACATTCGGGAAGCAATGGCAGATAATGCTTGGATTGAAGCGATGCAGGAAGAACTTCTCCAATATCAATTACATGACACATGGGATTTAGTTCCAAGACCAATTGACAAACTTGTCATTGATCTTAAGTGGTTATGGAAGAACAAAAAGGATGAAGAAATGACTGTAATTCGCAACAAAGCTCGCCTAGTGGCAAAAGGATTCAGACAGGAAGAAGGGATAGATTTTGAGGAGTCATTCGTGCCAGTAGCAAGGGTTGAGGCAGTCAGGATTTTCTTAGCATATGCAGCTCACAAGAACATCACGGTTTATCAAATGGACATCAAGACAACTTTCTTGAATGGGGCTCTGAAAGAAGAAGTGTACGTGAGTCAGCCAGACGGATTCGTTGACAAAGATCATCCAGAATACGTCTACAAGCTAAAGAAAGCTATCTATGGTTTGAAACAAGCCCCAAGGGCGTGGTATGACGAATTATCATCTTTCCTGATTCAAAATAATTTCACCAAAGGAACAATTGATCCGACCTTGTTTACAAGAAAATTCAAAAATGACATTTTGATTGTTCAGATTTACGTGGACGACATAATTTTTGGGTCCACTAATCTGAAACATTCAAAACATTTCGCAAATCTCATGAAAAGCAAATTTGAAATGTCCATGATGGGGGAATTAAAATTCTTTCTTGGTTTACAAATTCATCAATCCCCACGTGGTATTTTTCTAAATCAAGCTAAATATACTATTGAGATTTTGAAAAAACATGGAATGAAAAATTGTGACTCTGTTGGTACACCAATGGTCACCTCACCAAAAATAGGCGCTGATTTATATGGGAAACCCATGGATCCGAAGAAATATCGGAGCATGATTGGTTCTCTCATGTACTTAACTGCTAGTCGACCCCGATATACATTTTGTTGTTTGTTTATTGGCACGGTTTCAGGCAAGGCCTACCGAACTTCACCTCCAAGAGGTTAAACGGATCTTTCGGTACCTACGAAGAACCAATAACATGGGACTTTGGTATCCGAAGGATTCGGAGTTTACACTAATAGCATTTTCAGATGCAGACCATGCCGGTTGCCAAGTTACAGCAAAGAATACATCAAGCGGAGCACAATTTTTGGGAGAAAAGCTAGTAGGCTGGTCATCAAGAAAACAAGACTACACTGCACTATCAACCGCAGAAGCCGAGTATGTGTCTTTATCTGCGTGTTGTGCCCAAGTTCTATGGATGAGGACACAACTCACAGATTATAGCTTCTCTTTCAACCGCATACCTTTGTATTGTGATTCGAAAAGTACCATAGCCATCTCGTGCAATCCTGTTCAACACTCGAAGACCAAGCATATTAGAGTCCGCTATCACTTCATAAAGGAACACGTCGAAGAGGGTACTGTTGAATTATTTTTTCTTGAAGACTGAATACCAACTCGCCGATCTATTTACTAAAGCCCTCCCAAAAGAGCGGTTTGAAAACTTAGTTCGTCAAATTGGAATGCGAAGCCTAACTCCCAACGAGTTAGAAAGTCTTCTCGAATCTTCTTGATTTATCTCACAACGCTTCGCTGTAAATATTTTTGAAAAACAAAATACAAAATTTGAAAAACCAACAAAAGCAAAATATAAAAATAGAAAATTTTCAAAAAGACAAAAACAATAGAAAATCAAAAAACCAAAAATAGTCTTCTCACGACATGTCTCTCGTATAATCGATATTCTGTACGTATCTAGCAATGTCATTCAACAATGATATGGACATGTACAGATGCTTGAGCGAGAGTTCATTTAAAATTTTTTCTAAAACATGTCGTTTCTCAAAATTTTCTTAATAACGGATTTCGTATATTTCAGTACGAAACCCGCGCTACATTGATGACTTCTGATTATTTCCGATCAGGACTCGTAATGTTAATGGCAAAAATAAAATCCTTGAGCACATGATCAAGATCTTTCAAAAAGATTTTTCAAAATCTTTCTCAAAATTATGTTCTCAAGACAACTCCCTCCTAAACCCATTAACCGATTTTAAACTCGCATGTTTACAAATATGCTTTGTTTAAGGGGGAGTATAAAATGAAAAACAAAAAGTTCCAACTTTCATGCTCAAATCCGTCCTTCTCTCCAACAAGTTTTCAATTTAATCATTCGATATCAAAATTATCACCACGTGCTATTTTTGAGGGGGAGATTAGGTATAAGGGGGAGAAGACGTGATTAAATGTGATCAAAAAGTAATGTCAGTAAGTAGAGCTCTTCAAAAGACTCAGCATGAACACTCGAATTGACAAAAAATAAATGTCCGTTGTCGAAAAGACTTGTCCGAGACGGGTAATAATTTCAAGCTGGTTATCCAGTAATGTAAACGTGTCTTGCAAAGGACTTGTCCGAGTAGAATGTACCAATTCGAGAGATGATCTTTGATATGACCGGGACGGGTAATAATTTCAAGCTAGTCTAACTAGTGATGTAAGCGTGTCTCGCAATGGTCATATTAAATGAAAATCGATCAATTCAAAATGTGCGAACTCTACCCAACATGTGCATTTTATTTCAAAAATGCATGAGCACATGTGAAGGGGGAGTATTTCAAAAATACAAAACTCTCAATGTGTTAACTAAATGTGTTTATTCATAAACACTTTGAGAGATTTTCAAAAGGTTTTATGGCAAGTGATCAATAATCTAGGATAATCATGGAGTAATAAGGTGATTATGGTTAGGTTATGTCCTATGATCCGCCAGAGCCGGAGAAATCTACCCAAGGACAATTCCAATAGATTAGAATTAGAAGTCCTTAGGTATGATTGAAAAAAGGAGTAAATGAGAAAGGAGATAGAAGGGGTTGAAGAATTAAAAAGAAAAGTTTGATGAAAGGGTGAAAAGAAATAGCCCTCCATGAAAACTTAGGTCAGAAACCGGGTCAATACATCTGCTATCGATTATCACAAGTTGATACTGATATTGAAGACAAGACGTCATGGACCTAGTGATGCGTTGCACAAACCCCTCCTAGCCACTCAGATATCTCTTAAAAGATATTTGTTTCATTTCTCACGGAGAACACTATGTAATCTATCGGCCTCTCACTCCGAGATGAGTTGATATTGAAAAGGTGGCACTCTGCTCCATGCCTCCGATGACTAAAACCAAAACGCACATTATCGAGTCTAGAGCAATGAGAGTCATAAAAAATCTCTTAGGAACACTTCCAAAACAATACACTTGTATTCACCATTAAGGACACAAGTTGTAAGAGTCTTAATGAGATCTAAGGATCTTGCCTTATATCATGATGGTTACGTGCTTCAAACGGTCTACAGTCTTGAAGTGATACTCCGGTATACTTCAGAGGCTCTCAACGGCCTTGGTAAAGAATTAGAGAAAGTTTTCACACTATGCTGTTAACGATCTCAAAATCTGAACCTATAAGCGCTAGACGATTTATTGCTAACTATTTCTATGCAGGTACTGACGAAAGTCCAATCACCATCATCATATGTCTCAGCGTCAATGATAAAGGCGGCGACGCAAATTGAACAGAAGATGTTGATCAAGGCAAGAACGACCAAAAGACGGTTCTTTGAAGATCACAGTGCATGAAGGAACAATGAATGAAGACTATTCTACATCGACACACAAAGTTCAAGACATTAAAGACAAAAGACCTATCACCAGGAGCATCATTGAAATGTCCATCCCTTAGGGGGAGATTGTTAGCATTTAATTTATTAAATGAAAGTGATGGTTATTTGTATTTTAAGACTTAGTGTGTGTCGAGTTCAAGTTACTAGAATAGTTAAACGTGTTGGGCTTTTGAACAAAAGCCCACCTAAAACCTTTAGGTCGTGGCATGTGTTGCTATATATACACACACTCTCACTCATTTTAGAAGTGCCTCATTGTCTTGTATAGGAGAGAGAGTGTGTGTGTGTTTCTTTTATGTTTGTATTGCTTTTCTTTTAAGCTAATATATAACAAGTATTTATCCATACGATCCACACCTCTTTCTCTTGTTCTTAGAGTGTCATCGAGTTGCTTATTTAGTGTGTGATAAAGGTAGATTTCTAGTAATAACATCACTATCATCTTCCTAGTTCCTAATCATCATTCATAAACACTTAATAACACAAAACCAATTAACTATAACAACTAACACACCCTTTAACATACTTGGTCATCATATGATCATACTTTGATCATATGATGGACACCCTTTAAAATACTCACTAAACTCATTGTCAACCCATCACATAATCATCATTTCCTCTTAATTTTACTTAAAACGCCATTTACCCAATTTTCCCAAATTGGGTACATAAACCCTAAATCTTGAATTAATCAATTAACACTAATTAGAGGTTACTTACTTGTCATAATCATGCTAATGAGTAGCCATCTTCAACCCATCTTCATAGCCCATCAACCTTCATCATTTTCCCTCGCTTTTTCTCCTCCAAGAACCGGACCTCAAACTCCCTCTAAAATAATGATAGAAAAGTCCAGAATCTACTAGTTTATACTAGTTAGATTGCATCTTTGGCTAAATGACATAACTAGTCCCTTAAGTTCCTTTTTCCTACTTTGGCCATAACTAATTTATACTCCCTCTGTCCCTAAATAAATGTCCACTATTGACTTTTAAAGTCTTCCCTTTTTAACTTTGTCCTTAAATTATTTTAATTTTGTTATGTATACTTGATGTAAAATGTATGAATGGATTGCGTTTTAAATGTATTTTCATGGGGTATAATTTTCATTAAGTATTACATAACACAAATGAAATACTTTAAGGTCAAAGTTGAAAAGAAAAGACTTTAAAAGTCAATACTGGACATTTATTTAGGGACGGAGGGAGTAACACATTTAGTCCTTGGCAACTTAGGTCTTTGAAATCTATTTCCATTATAAATGTGCCACATAATACTTTCCATAACCTTTTAACCCATTCATTGACTATTAATTGACTATCGGGTTTGGCCGCTACACAACTTTCGTTGACTAACCAATCATATTAAGCCTTATTCAACTCATCTAGAGTGGGGTCTAGTTATATACGGAAAACGGGTCTAACAGTGATCACCCCTACAATATTGAGCACGATATGCATTTGGGCAATTAGTACACGACTAACCCGTACAGTCAATGCTTCCTAACATCCGAGGATCCCATGTTTCTCCTCGTGATAAATATAGTTTTTCGACGTCAATATAAGTAGGTCTTCGCAAAAACTCATTTCCATATAAGTCCATAATAGCCTTACATAAATTTTCGAGAGCATCACGAGAAGTTTTCACACTAATTTTCAAATATTTGTCTAGAGCATCAAGATCAGCGTCGTATGCCAATTGGCGAATTGCAGAGGTAGATTCATCGTGAATGCCAACTCAACCCGAACAATCACTACCTTGTTGAAAATATGGCGAATGATCAGTTATTTCCCGAACAATGCGTGCGAATAGTAAGCGACTCATTCGAAATTGCGTATTTGTCATGTATTGGGTTTTTAGAGAAGTAAGCGGCCATTACATAATCATGAGCACTGTAACGATCTCTATGTAACGTGTTTCATGGTATCAAGTTTTTTTTGGATTCTAGAAGTGGAAGCTTAATAATTCATATAGTTTGTCGTCCCATCTTTTAAAAACTCTAGCTCGATACTATTAACTTCTTCTTCTTCATCCGAGATGTAAACATGAAATGTTCGGAATCAATTTGTTGTGAGAAATGAGAAAAATGTAATAGCATTAATGAGATTGAATTTGTTTTAAATGTGTGTACAAAAATGATAGGTATTGGAGTATTTATGGTATAAAATGTAGTTAATTTTCTTTTAAATATATATAACCATCAACGACTAGTTTTTGATCGTTGGCAGAACAAGACTCCCTCCCATAATTCTTTTTTGGGGACGAGCGAGTTCACACTTGTTTCATGTCACAACACGTCCTTCATGTGTGAGGCTAATAGCAACCACGCATCTTCGAGCGTCGAAAGACGCGTGCAATACCTCTTATTACCACTAGTATAATGTTGTATGTATCTTTTTCACTCTAATTCAAATTTCAGACTTTTCTTGAAAAAAGAAAAAAAAAGAAAAAAAAAGCCGTTGTGTTACTTTTAGTGTAACAGTATGAGTGAAATTTTGGAACTAACCTTTATGTGATATACGCTATACACCACATAGAATACTTGTAAGTTTTAGAGCTTCATGGACTTATTTAGCCAAGAATAACATACACACAAAAGAAAATAAACCGTTGTGTTAAAATATGTTATGTTTCTCAATCTTAATTTTCGGCTAAAAACGACGGAACAAACTCTTAGGGTGTGTTTAGGTGAGGAAATAACCCTTATTTTCTACAAAATATATTGTTCAAAATAAGAAAAATAAAGATTGCGTTCAAATCAAACTTTTTCCCACCACATTCTTTACAAAACACAAAACATACATTTCACAACATAACAATGGAAACTAAAAAACACATTTTTTGTGTTTTCTTTGTTTCCCTTTTAACTCCTCTTCTTTTCTTCAAAATAGAAAACAGTGTGACATGAACGTGTTTTCTAACATTTTGTGGAAAATTTAGGGTTTATTTAGTTGGAGAAAAAATTCTCTTATTTTCTATCTCTAGTTTTGTAAAAATTTGGAAGAGAAATTTATCTTCACAAAATACTTGAAAATTTAGGAAACGCGTTTAGTTGATGTTTATATTTTCTATTTTGAATAAAAGGAGGGAGGGAGAGTTGCGAGTTACAAAGAAAAACAACTAAAATTTGTTTTGTAATTTTACTTGTTAAGTTAGGAAATAGGGGATTTTGTGTTTGCAAAACATTTTGTTGAAAAACGCTTATTTGAATGCGATCTCAGTTTTTTTTGTTTTCCACAAAAATATTTTATGAAAAACAAGAGTGTTTTCCCTCAACTAAACGCACCCTTAATCCTCTCCTTTTTAACAAAACTGAAAATTAAAAGTTTAAAAAATTTCTCCAACTAAACGTAATTTTATTGTCTAGTTAGATCATTAAAGAAAGATCACTCAACATATTAAAAAGATGTAGAAAAGAAAGCAGTCTCATAACTACTTGAGGGACTATTAGAGTAAATTGCAAAAATCATCTTTGTCGTTTCGCCAAATTTAGGGGTGAGAAAAAAAAACCAAAAAACTCGAAACCGAACCGAAAAAACCGATCGAAACTAAAAACCGATGATTCGGTTTTTACTTTTTCAAAAACCGAAAAATGTGGTTCGGTGTTGGTTTTCATCCAAAAACCGAACCGAACCGGTTTTAATATATAATTAATATAACATAAATAATTAACTGAATAAATCAAATTTATAAATTCATATTCATTTTATGGGTATATGCGTGTTTGTCGTGTCTTGTGTTTACTTGACAATATATCAATAAATATGTGACAATGATCATACTATGTGTATATTCACATGCATGTGTGTGTGTCTCATTTATATGTGTGTAATTGTAAAAATATGAGATAAAGATTATTAGGCTTAGATTGACAAAAAGTAAAGAAGAATAACTAATTTTCTATGTAAAACAAGTTTGTTGCTATAAATTGGCCACGCCCAAACTTAAACGGTTAAAAACCGAAAAACCGAACCAAAACCGATAATAAACCGAAAAAATCGAACTGCCAAAAACCGAACGGTTTCGATTTTGGGTTCTATAAAAACCGAATATTTCGGTTCAGTTTCGGTTTTAGCCAAAAACCGACCCAAACCGAACCGTGCACACCCCTTGCCAAATTGCACATTTAGTCTTTGTGGTTCATTAAATGCAAAAATCGTCTGTTTTTTCCACTGTTACATCCGTTTTGGTCCTCCATCATTGCAAAAATCGTCCTGAACAGTGAAATTTGGCTAAACCACAAGGACGATTTTTGCACTGGTGGAGGACCAAAACGGGCGTAACAGTGGAAAAAAGGGACCATTTTTGCAGTTAATTAACCACAAGGACGATTTTTGTAATTTAAAAAGCGGTTGACTTTGAAACACTATTCCAATATCCATAAACTCATAAACCCTAATCCCAATTTCCAACCAAAATCAGCATCAAATACTCAAAATCAACCCATAAATTTACAAACTGTGCATTGGTTATTGAAACTGTTATAAAGAATCAATGGGTAGTAGAAGCAGAGGCGATGGAAACTATACAAACCCATGCTTAACGATGCATCAGCCGTGGGCTTCTTTGCTTGTTTACGGAATTAAACGTATCGAAGGACGATCTTGGCCCTCCCCGATAACGGGTATTTATCGGTCTTTTTATAGCCTTTTGATATAACAGACGGGCGCGAAACGTGCTAGGCTAAAAAAGAAGTGATTACCAGTTTTACTCATGACATTTTGTATTTACTATTTAGAATAGAAAAATAGTAGATCAGCGATCCCGATAAATGTTGTAGCTGGTTTTTGTGTAAGGTGATATTTGAAGAATTGAATATAGTGATGGAACAATGAATGCAGCGTTTATGAGTGCCACTGCGTGAGTTGTTTTGTGTGACTGTCATATGTGGAGTGAAAAATTATTAGATAAATCTTAGAACAAGTAATTTAACGACGAAGTAAGGATTGGAGTTAGCGTTGTACAATATCACTTGACCGTTGGTATTAGAATCAACAATAAAGTATTAGGTTTGCTAGGCCAAGTGCTAACTGCTAAGTAAGTTGCTTTGTTTAGGCTGAAAATTGAGTATGTAGTGTAACTTAGTGAAAAAGTGTTTCAGCCACTTTTGCATCTAGAGTTGTCGAAAATTGTAGGATGAACCGTCTTTGCCTTTTTATTGAAATCGTAGTTTTTGGTTGCCCCCTTTCACTATCCAGCAGAAGTACATTGCTGAGTTTATGTTTATGCACATTGTAACTGTGTATGCCTTTTTAATAGAGTCCAGTTATTTACAGAATTTCCTCTTAATATTGCAAGATGTGACTAAAAAGAGAGTTTTTTAAACTTTATGATGATTGTATATTGTCTGTGCGAAGCGCTCTATCTTTTAGTGCCTTAGGTTTTGTTTTCAATAACTAATATTTTTTGGCTTTCCGCTAATGTTCTTGATTTGTGTTTGAATTTGAAAGGGCGACTTTGGATTCATGCTGCCGGTAAGGTCCCGGATCCTGAAACAATTAAAGCAATGGAGGACTTCTACAGACAATTATATGAATTAGATGGAGTTACGGATCTCAAGTTTCCAGAACATTATCCTGTTTCACGGCTTTTAGGTTATCTAATTATATAAACCTATCCTATTTATGTGTTATATATTTTTATTAACTGTCAAAATGTAGTTTGATAGCAGACTATCTTTTTTGTGCATTTGATATTCTGTTTGTTAAGTTCACTATAACATGCAACCGTGTTGTTGACGCAGGTTGTGTTGATGTGGTTGGATGTTTAAAAAGTGAAGAGCTTGCATCATGGGAGGATGTTCCTCAAGGGGTAGGCATATAAATCTATACTCTGCGCGTCTATAGTTGGCTTCTTAGCGTCAAATGATCTATTTATTTTGCTTAAACCAGAAGTTGCAAATAAGTGGACATTCTTTCTAAGTTTTATTTTATGTAAACATTTGATCTTAGCTATGAATTCTCGCTCTAGGTGAGGCTTGAAGGGCTAACGGCGTTTTGTTGGCTATGTGAGAAACCACAGGTTTGCTTCTTGTTTATTTTCTGTTTATATTAAATTTGTGAGTTTTTAATCATTCTTCCCTAATATCACTGTTTATAACAAGTTACTTGCTAAACTCTTTTTGCAGAAATTACTAATACCATTTGAAATGCGTGGATATCAAGGTGTTTATAATTTGGAAAGAAGGGTAAGCATGAAATTGTTTCATTAAACACCAAATAAACCTCTATGTTGACCCGTCAACCAGTACTCAAAGCATTCTTTTACATTGAATTGGCAATTTTGACCCATTTATTTATGAATGGGTCAAATCAGGTGATGTTTTATCTATGAAAAGCAAACTTAAAAAGATTAGCTTAAAAGGAAATGGGTCAAATGGGCTAAAACCAGTCAAGAGTCTTAACCTTTTTAATCAGATAATATATAACTTTCCTAATCATAGTTATCCAAACGATATCAACTGTTTTGTATGTCGGCCTACTCGTTTTGCCTCTGTTAGTTTGTGGGAGACAGTTACTCAAAATTCTTTGCAAAGTCGAGCATCTCCTTTGTATCGAGTTGCCCTAATCTATTTATCTTTCCTCTTTTTTGTGTGTGTGTGTGTGTGTGTGTGTTTATTATTATTTTTTACCTCCTGATTTGTTATCTGTTTTTTTGTTTAATAGGTTCTTGAGGGAGCCCTAAGAGGTCTTTGTCCAGTTGAAGCACCATTACCGATTAAGTTTCCTTTGCCAGACCCACGGAACCCGTTTTCTTTGACACCAGGGTCACTGGTTAATGTGCTTAACAAGGGCTCAATCAAATCTAAAACTGAAGAGGATTCATCTCCAACCCTTAAAGCAGCCATAGCTGGTGCAAGAGCCGCTGCAACACAGTTCTCGAAGAAGACCAATAGCTCACCTACAGTAGTATTCCAAGGCCAAGGATCAAGAACAAGGAGTGGCACCAAAGAAGGTGTCCAGATATTAGATAATAAATAAAGTTGGCGAGAATTCTGTTTGTGCTTCTAGTTTAACATTTTAGGCTATTGATATTGCTTTCTTTTGACGTAATAAGGATAATGTGTAACATATGGTTTGTGTAATGAATAATGTGTACAATATGGTAATAATATGCTTAGAAAAATTTGAAGAAAGGTGTTGCAATCCTAACCCAGTAACCCTCTCATGTTTCTAATAGCGTGAACTTCTGTTAGTGCTTAGTGCTTTTGTAACACCACGTGCCCGCTTAGACCAAAAAATTTGAACTTTTTGAGCGGAAATGACTCACTTTTACGGACATCCTGTCACTCTTTTGACAACTGACAAAAATCCATACACATTCAGGATTTGAGACTATTTTTAAATGAAAGTACATTCAATTACCTTCAAAACGACGGGTGGCACGACCCATGACGACTTACGGTTTAAAAGATATGATTTTTCGAACATTGACAAAAATCTACCAAAACAACCTGAGTACCATACGCCCAAGGTCCCGAAGGGCGTATGGTCTGTACTCAGAAACTGTGAAAATGCATTTTTAGGCAGAAGGCCTTATGCTCAGCCCATGAGGGCGTATGATCAGGGCGTATGACCTGTACTCAGAAACACATAAAACCACTTTTAATTGAGGAAGGCCTTATTGCCCAGAAGTGGAAGGCCTTATGCTCCATTCTCAGATTTTTACCAAGACCACAACTTTTAGCAATTTACTCTAATTTCCGGAAAGATGACTTCCAAGACTCGAAACTTAATGAAACTTTCCATATTTCTTTAGTATGCCATTGGGCTCATTTTCATACAACAACATTTACCGAACGACTTCCCGAAAGGGTACTTTACAAATGAGACGGGTTATGCAAATAACCCGTTTTGACCCATATTCACTACAAACAACCCATACGACTTCTGTTGTAACACCCCAACCCGACAAGGGTAAAGATATCACATTTATGGCTTCATATCAGATCAAACAAAACATACATTCAATAGTAATACAAAGATTCTCAAAGGTTACAAACGAAATACTGAATACACAAGGATACAAGGGAAACAAAAGCTAATTACTAAGTCTACAAAAGCAACTCCTTCTAATGGTCTCTACTTCAGAATAACTATCACAGTCTTCTAAGTCCACAAGTCTCTTCACTCATACCCAAAACCCGTCGTCCTGCTTATTACCTGCCGCACACGAAAAGAAAACGTGCGGCTGAGCTTAAAAAGCTCAGTGAACAGATACATATACAAAGCAAAGAATAACGAAACTGAAATATAATATGGGAAATGGGAATGTCAGAAGGTATAAAAGAAACAAATGGGTAATAAGAGAAGAGTAGGATAGTCATCTACCACGAGCCCATACTCAAAGTCATATCTCAACATCATAATACTCAAAGTCAAGATCTCACAATCAGAGGGGATACCTCTCAGGCAACCAGATAATATGAGGGGTGGCCTCATGTATCAAAAGGGGTGGAGTGATCAGCTCCCATAAATGTGAAAGGCGTGTATAGCACACAGGCACCAGTCACCTCAAAGTCATACTCAAAGTCATAGTTAAATCCACTAAACATACATGCCTAGGATTGCAATCCATACGCCCCCACTCAAAGTCATCTCAAAATCATAATCTCAGAATCATAATGGCCATATCATAATATAAAAGGGGACGGCGTGAGAAATCACTCCCCCACACAGGAGTCATGCCAGTGGTGCATCACAGACATGGCCAGGTTACCTTCCTGGCTAGGAAACAAAAAGGTGGCTCGGGTATCAAACTAAGAGTCAGGTCTCAAGGTCATGCAAACGGGTTCATCTCAAAGTCATATCAAAGCATATCTCAAGGTCATGTCAAAAGTGAATCTCAAAGTCATATGAAAAGGTTCATATCAAAAGGTGCATCTCAAAATCATATCACAAGGTCCATAGAAAGGGGTTCATATCGAATAGTTCATAATAGAGTGGTTCACCAAGGTCTTCCAAAGTTCATATCATAGTTTTAAAAACAGAGAGAATCAAAATTAAAGTTCAACGTCTGTATCAAAGGATCCATCTTCAAAGTCTTTATTCAACAGATTCATTTTAGAAAGCTTAATTAAGTTATTTAATTAAAATGGTCTTTAAATTGGTTTCATAAAGATAATCATTAAAATAGTCTTCGTAAAAGATAGTTCAAAACAAGTAGTTCAAAACCTTAGTTTAGTAAACCATTTCAAAATCTTAGTTTCTCACAAGGATAGTTCAGAACTTTAGCGCAACTTGGCAAAGGCATAGGTCAGATATACGAAGCTCAGATCATAATCAAGAGGACTATCAAAGGTTCACTCGAAGGGAACATAGCAATGGCTTGGGAAATCTTAACTGAATCATAACTCAAAATCAATGCATAGGATATAAGAACCCTTACTGAAACAAGGGCAGAGTATCTGTACCTTATGACGAAAGCACAAACAGAACAAAGCACAGAAATAGGGAATGGCTCAAGATCTCTCCTTCTTCACACCTAGAGGAGTAGAAGGGAATTATAACTCATTCTTAATTAAGTGTCTTTCCATTTTAAGGTAACTTTCCATTTTTAGTAGGTTTCCATAAATAGTAAGTTTCCACTTTTAGAAAGTTTCCATAATTAGTAAGTTGAATCATTATTAATGGAAACAAGTATCTTTTAACATATTTTCACATTTGGTCCTTAGGGTCTCATAACTTTGCATTTTATACCCTTTACTTTCCAAAATTACACTTTAAACCTTTTTAGTTTCATAATTACACATTAAACCCTTATCTTATCCATTTTACACAATGATCCCTTATTTTACACAATGATCCCATATTTTATACGAATGGGTATTCAAGATTTCATAATTTACACTTTAAGTCCCTCAAGTTATCAAAGTTACATTTTTAACCCTTTTATTTACAATTTCAACCTTTAATTATCAATAATTACATATTAAGCCATTACATTATCAAAATGACACATAACCCCCTGAATATATTAAAATACTCAAAACAGCACTAACTTTCCAGAAATTACAAGTTTAGTCCCTCCATTTAATTATTTTCTAAATCGAACCAATATTAAACCCTAAAAACATTTTAATCCTTTAAAATACAAAAATGACACTAGACCCCCTCCTCTTATATTTTATACAGTAAGTACATGTCCCAAAATAAGTTCTAAAAATAACCCTTGAGTTTTAAATGTTACAAAACTCACCCAAAACAATTTAAACAACTCGTATAACACTTTAATTAGCCAAAACCCTAACCCTAAAAATACAATTCATTACCCCATCATTATACCATCATTTGATACTCATTAAATAGCCAAGAACAAACTCTAATCCTCAAACCCTAATCGAATTACATTTTATTTCTTTTTCTTCTTAATTTCCTTAAATCGGTAAAAACAATTAAATCGAAAATAAATATTTTAGGCCTTGATAATTCGAAATAGCATTTTTCCCAGATTAATATGATCATATAGAGTCCAAATAAAATAAATATGAAGCCTCAAAAATTCGGATTGAATTATTTAGGGTTTATACACGTTTTTAAGATTTAATTCACAAATAATTGTTAGATCATGCATGGATCGACTTTAACATTTTATTTGGTGTTCTTAACATATATAGGGTCTGAGAAAAATACCAAATCAAGATTTGAACGTGTGGAATGAGGTGTACGAATTCTTTTGTACGCGATTCGCCAAAACGGGTCAAAAATCACCACGACTTCAAAAACGATCTAAAAATCATGAAACCAATTTTCACAGGTCACATATGATGTGAGGGACTTAGGAAAAATAGAGAATAAATTTTACAAGAGTCGAAAGAATTAAAATGGAATATTACCTCACTTTTGAACAAAATTCGACAATAAAATATTTAGGCCTCTATAAATCGAAAGACCAATTTTCTTGGCTTCCTAGCACGACCAAGAACCCAGAAAAAATATGCTTGGACCTCAGAAAATTCGGATGGAATGAATGTGATTTATTTGGTGTTTTGGGATTTTCGGTTTTAGTTTTTGAAGGAAATTCATATGTATAATTATATGGCGAGATATGGCCGAGCAAAATGGAGTATAAGGAGCAAAATAATCGGCCATAACTTGGAAAGAATCAATCACACTTATTTTGATTTAATTTCCTTAATTTCTTTATACTTATCCATGGTTTATAATAATTTAAATATCAAATAACTACATACTTATAGATTTTCGGTTCAAGTGGCATTGGTAATGTGTTACAATAATTTTTGTGGCTTGTACAATTATTTTATGATGCTCCATAATTTTTTTCATGTCATTTGTGATATATTTTCATAGCTTTTGTAATTAAATTATACTTTATAAGCTTTTAAATAAATTTTTAAACTTGTAGGGGCAATTTGGTCATTTTTCATGTTTTAGAATTTAGGGTTTTACATCTGTTTTACATCAAACTTGACCAACATCGATAACTTATCATAACAAACATGCTTCAATGACACTTGAACCGTTACAACTCAAAATGGGTACGTTTATGCTTAAACCAAACGCCCCTTTAACTTGAACCATAAACACATAAAACATGCTTTGACTTACCAAAAGACTTCCAATTCGCTATACAACTTTTGACATACAATTTGCCATACGGCTACGCTTTAACAACCCATAAAAGACTAACGGGGGTACAAGCTTACACATGAGCCCGGTATCTACCTAAGCTCTACATTCTTACCAATCTACCCATATCGCATAACCAAGCCTTAACCCATATATCCAAATCATCCATTTAAGCACGCCAACCTACAAAACGGTTAGACAACTAAACCGTAAGCACAAAGGCTTAGTAAGTAAAACGATAACAACATACAATTATACTTCAATCCACATAGCATCATATACTTAAAACACTTACTTCATGGCTCACTACTCAAATTACAACTAGCACATAGCATCAACATATTCCATAGCATCATCTCATCACATAAACCAGAATCATGGCATCACATAAGCATAATCCAAGCTCATCTCCTCAACATAACATACATAACACATAATGATAGAAATCCATATAGCATATGCTATCATCATTTTACTTACCTTGATCCAAGCTAAACACATCAAGAACATCATCATCATCATAATCTTCCATCATCACCATCATCTTTTATAATAAATCAAAACCTAACAACATAACAATAAATAACATAACAAGGGTTATCAAAACCCATCAAATACACTCATCTTCCAAATCATATCATCATATGATTATATCTTGATCATATAATGAAAACCCACTTTACTCAATATCTATAACTTCAATAACATCAAGAACATACATACTTACTTGAAATGATCATAGAAAAGGGTTGCCATAAGCACTAGGACTTGATCATCTTCATCTCTAAACCATCAAGACAACCATTTTCCCTCCCTTTTCTTCCTATAGAACCGGCCTTCCCAAAGACCCAAGAAATATGTGGATTTCTCTAGACTTAGCTAGATATAACTAGTTAGGCACAAGTTTGGGTCAAAGGCAAGAATGACCTACACCCTCAAGTTCCATTCCTTCTAATATGGCCACAACTAACTTATAACATACTTACCACAATGGCAACTTAGGTCCCTTTAGTTATACATCATATTTACATAACCACTTTAGTCATATTTTGACTATTAGGTTTGACCACAACTCAACATTCGTTGATTGGCCAATCACGTAAGGTCTTAATCCATTTTCATCTAGGGTGAGGTTCCAACACCCGGGAAACGGGTCTAACAGCTTTACTATAAATTGTTCGTTCCATCTCCTTTTCTACAAGGGCAATGTACTGTTCGTGAATATGTGATGTACAAGGGAATGGGCAAGAACAGGTTACAAATACTGTTAATTTACATGCAATTATTGATTTTCATTGCGCTCCGCTGCGGAATGTACTTTTTGTGAATATGTTTGAATAAAAAATTATTGATTTTCATTGC
The DNA here is from genome assembly GCA_021014915.2 of Artemisia tridentata subsp. tridentata. Classification (NCBI taxonomy): domain Eukaryota; kingdom Viridiplantae; phylum Streptophyta; class Magnoliopsida; order Asterales; family Asteraceae; genus Artemisia; species Artemisia tridentata. Next base: position 157,161,458 of record CP139505.1, read on the forward strand.
GCTCCGCTGCGGGGTGTAAGGGACTAACTCTGTAACAGATCAATAATCTCAAGGACTATTTTTGTAAATTGTTTTTTTATTTTTTACGTAAATTATCCTTATGTTAGCATTTCATTGCAAAGTTAGAAATCAAGGACTGACTTTGCAACGGACGTATAACATGAAGGACCAATTATGTAAAATCTGTGTTGGAATTTTTATTTATATATTAAGGTCGTTACTTAACGACCGTTAGTTACTGTCCATTTCACCCCATTGGGCATTGGGTGTGTCTATAGCAAAAAAAAAAAAAAAAAAAAAAAAAATCTTGTCCATAGCCATCCTAATGAATGTACTTTAGTAGTAACGAGCTGGGAAACTCGCGCGTTGCCGCGGGAATGCGGTGCTAAGTTTTTTTTGAAAGTTAGTCATTAAGGACTAAATTTGAAAAAGATCGATAAACAAAAGGACTATTTTTGAAAATTAATTCTGGAAATAATATGGTTTTTTACGTAAAAAGTCCCTAAAGTTTTCAGCACGTTGCATCGTTAGTCCCCGAAGGAAACCAAATGACTATTTTTGAAAATGGACTAAATTTGAAAAAAAATGGATAAACCAAAGGACTATTTTTGAAAACTAATTCTAGAAATAATATTTTTTTTTACGTAAAAAGTCCTTAAAGTTCTCAGCGCGTTGCATCGTTAGTCCACGAAGGACCTACCTTGCAAAGACATTTTCACCTTAGGGGCTAAACTTCACATGGCCACTGTTTCGTCAACTGTAGCAGCTACAGTGCTGCTACAGTAAACGCTTCCCATTTTTAGTATATAAGAGTAATATAACATAACGACATCGAGGAGCTATATAATAAACATTTCATACAATATGACAATATGTAAATGGCATTTCTAGTCTTTTGAAGATAACATAAAAAACATAGAAAATTACATCAAACTCCATTATAAACCCTTTTCGGATTCGCTAGATTCATATTTTATATCCTGAATTGATTATTGTATCTTCAAAACATTCACATAAATATAGGCATAATTTTGTTTTTAGACACTACTGGCCTTAATCGCGTTGCAGTAATATTTGATAATCCTCTAGCTTATTGATGAACTCAAATAAGTACATTTTATTATCATCATTTATCCTATTTATTTGACTTGTTTTATTATATTATATATGAGAATCGATACATTAATGTTTACTTTAGTAATTCTCAGGTTAAAACAAGCATTATGTGAAACTTGGCGATTTTGGACTAATTATGGAGCAAAACAAGCGAGATGTCAAAAGCCTACTGAAATCCAGAAGATGCGCCGTATCTCACTCAACAGATACGACGTAATATCATATTTAGATGAATTCGAAGACCATTGCCTGACTTTGAAGAATGCGCCGCATGCAATTCTGTCATGCACCGCATATGAAACTTTGGTCAAAGAAGAAGATCAAGCTAGTTCTACTCCAGATACGCCGCAATATACTTCTAACATACGGCGTATCACTACCAAGATTTCACCAGTTACAATCCAAGACAGCTAAAGTACATGCGCCGCATACAAAGATCAAGTTACGCCGCATCTGAAGACGGTGTACGAATATTCCAGAATATATTAATCTTGGACCCCACGCGAAGTTAAGTCAATGCGTCGCATCTATCAACTCAATGCGCCGCATCGATCCCTCAGGCAGAAACTATAAATACCCCGAGGCCAGACGAATTTTAGAGAGCTTAGACTTTAGAGAGAGATATAACCCTAGAACCGAATTCAGACGACCAAGCAGCACAAGACACACCTCAAACAAAGATACAAGAGCTGTAAGAAGGTCCTGCATGTATTCAATTCATTAAGTAGTTTTGTTTTATTGTTTTAGTACACTTCAATTCATCAGGATTGATGGGCTTGTGTCATGTGACTACGGAAGATCATGCACTCCCCTTAATATTGCTTTCCCATTAATTAAAGTTTATATGTTGATGTCTTTGGTGACTTTTATTAGTACATTGATAACCTCTGTGTCTAGCTGAGTCTTGCTTGGGTCGTCATGCCCCTTCCTCGCCTATTTATTAGAGACGTTTGAATAAATATGATAGACATAAGTAATCATTAAGGGTTTACTCGCCGATAAGATTAGAGCCAACGAGAAAGGTTTAATTATATACACTTCATATAAAACTAGCAATAAAACAAGTGACAAGCTATTTAATTATCAGGACAGGTCTTCTTACTGTCTCGAGTATCTATCTGTGTACGTGTGTGTTAATCGCTGATTCGTGCTCATTAGTTTAGTTTTCTATTTAATTATAACCAAACCGTGCCAGTCTCTCAGGCTGAACCCCCTTGCGTTAGATTAGGTTGTATAGCTAACTTAGGATATTAAAATACTGATTAGAATAACTAGATAATATGTTCCACTCTTAGTGATCGACACTCTACTTACCATTATATTCATACTGACCGGGTACACTGCTCGTTAAGTGTGTGTGTTATTGATAAGTCGGCTAAATATAAATTTAAAACTTGAGTAGGCATTAATACTGCTAAACCGCAACGACACATCACGCGCATCACTTATACAGTTTGTATGGTGGTAATTAATCTTTGACACAACCATCATAACATACGTAATTGAATAACCAAATCCTCCCTCACTTCTGTTTGATACATCTAGCCGAAATGTGGGAACATTTGGCTAGTTTCACTGGAAAGGCGAAACAGATTATTAATTCAAATCAAATATCACATATTACATATGTTTATATTTTACAATCCATGAGTCATACTTGTTTGAATATATGAATCATTAATAATAAACATATAGACACAAAACATCAAGTACACGCAGCGGAATAACAAGATCTACATACATGTAATTAATTAACTAAATTAAAAGTGATGCTTACCTTTTGGTTTCTAGCAAGAACAAGAAACCGAATCACCAAGAACGAGATAAACCCTAGATTAGGGTTTAAATATGGATTGACCTACAACAATCGAATTGGGGAAAAATCACAAGCTAAAGGAAGCTTGTTCTTCGTTCTTGTACACACGTAATACTAGCTTCTCGATGTGAAAAGCTAGGTTCTAATTCACAAGCAAATCAAACACTTATGTGTTTAAGATGAACCGAAAATCCCAAGGGTATTGGGAGTTTAGGGATTGGCCAACACAAGAGAAAGAAGAAGAAAGAAGTAAGACTTGCTAGGGAATTAGGGCTAGTGAATTATGAATACAAGGGATGTATTTATAGGCTTCACATAACTTGTTCCCAAAGCTAGGGCAACAAACCCATCACCCTAAGGGATGGATCGGCCGAGTTTTAGAGCCCAATGTGGGTTCTAGATTCTTCTTTCCTTCTCTTTCAAATTTGGTCCTTTAACTTAGTATTTAACGACCGTTAACCAAACTCCGTTAAATACTAACGACCGTTAAGTGTTTACTTGTGAAATGAATAATTAAAACATAAATCATTATATTAATTATTCAAACCATTGAGACTCATACGTAATGTGTGCAATCCCGAAGTCTCGTGTTCGAAACTGGACATACAAATATTAATTTATATCCACAAACTCTAACAGATCCCACTTGGATATTCATTAATATAGTAATGACATGGGTTAGTCTAGCTTAACACCCCCAATGCCCCTAGATCGACCCTGAGTATGGTTTCCTGGAAAAACCACGTGATGATATAATCATCATACTTATCCATTTGTTTCTAATACCGCGTTAATATGGATATGGATCAAGGTCATTCCATAATTAACAATTAGTTTCTCGTTTATACATAATTGATCAAGATTACTAAATCATCTGAACGTATTCCAGATAGCCTTTGGGCGTGCGCACGCAAACATCTTGTCAACCCTACGAGTGGCCAAGCAGTATTAAACTTCAAAACAAATTTGAAGAAACAAATCATTTCTTGACTACAAGCATAACCCTTGAACTTCGCATCACCTCCGAAAATAGCCCTTATAACTACCAGTTACGGATAGCGTTAGACTACCTTACAGAAAATGAGCTACATCCTCAGCAGTTACCTGGTATCTCAAGTCTGAGGATAAATATTCATGATTTACTTAATGACAACGATCCATAAAGTACAATCATGTGGTTGGGATCTGTCCTATATTCAATTTATCCAATATTGAATATCATGTGAATTTGGCATGCCCACGCATCAATATACTTAAGTATATTCTACCAACACTTCACATTTGCCTTAGTTCAATAATTTGGCATGCCCACGCGTCAATATACTTAAGCATAACCAAACTTTATTCCATTAAAATAACATTGTTTACATATCCCTTATCCAAATACTAATCCACAGATTTACATGAAACTACTAGCTAAACGAAGACCAATACCATCAGCATGTTGAGTAAACTTTTCCTTAGGTAATGCCTTCGTAAAAGGATCAGCCAGATTGTCATCTGTGTGAACTTTGAGTAAATTGATCTCACCTATTTCGACTTGTTCTCGAACATAGTGATATCTCCTAGGAAAATGTCTGGCGCCCTTCATAACTCCAGGTTCATTGGCGAATGTGATTGCGGCAGAGTTGTCACAATACACATTTATAGGTAATTCAATTGACGACATCACTCCAAGACCCGAAATGAATTTCCTTATCCAAACAGCTTCCATTGCAGCTTCCGATGCAGCAATATACTCAGCTTCTGTAGCAGACATAGCCGTTGTACTCTGCTTCTTGCTCTTCCAGTCTACAGCTCCTCCATTGATGACAAAAACGTAACCCATCTGAGACTTCGCATCATCTTTATCAGTTTGAAAGGACGCATCGCAGAAACCTGTAACATTCAGTTCTGCGTCTGGATTTCCCCTGTACACAAGAAACATATCTTTAGTATTTCTTAAATACTTAAGAATGTTCTTAACAGTATGCCAGTGATCTTTCCCTGGATTCTGTTGGTAACGACTGGTTAAATTTTGTGCAAACGCCACATCCGGCCTTGTGCATCTCACTGCATACATGATAGATCCTACTGCCGAAGCATATGGAACTTTCTTCATGTGTGCCACCTCTTCAGGTGTTGAAGCACATAGTTTGCTACTTAAGCCATGCTCTACTTGCATGGGCAAATATCCCTTCTTGGAATTTTGCATATTTAATCTCTTCAATATTTTATCCATGTAAGCACTTTGGCTTAATCCAATCAACCGCTTAGATCTGTCTCTATAGATCTTGATTCCAAGGATGTAAGCTGCTTCTCCTAAATCCTTCATGGAAAAACATTTACCCAAATAAGCCTTAACTTCATTAAGACTAGGTATATGATTTCCCATGATTAATATGTCATCGACATATAGGATTAGGAAAGTAGTATTACTCCCACTAGCTTTGTGGTATACACATGGCTCATCAAAATTCTGAGTAAATCCAAACTTCTTGATTTCCTCATCAAATTTCTTATTCCATTGCCTTGATGCTTGCTTCAATCCATAAATGGATCTGTGAAGCTTGCATACTCGCTCAGGAAAATTTGGATTCACAAACCCCTCAGGCTGCGCCATATAGATGTCTTCATCTAGGCGACCATTCAGGATGGCGGTTTTGACATCCATCTACCAAATCTCATAGTCATAGTAAGTAGCTATGGCTATAAGAATCCTAATAGCTCTAATGTCAGCTACAGGAGAAAAGGTCTCCTCATAGTCAACACCATATGTTTGGGTAAAGCCTTTAGCCACCAAACGAGCTTTGTAGGTGTGTACATTGCCATCCATGTCCATTTTCTTTTTGAAGAGCCATTTACTCCCAACTACCTTAGCATTGGGAGGAAGGTCTACTTCAATCCAGACTTTATTGTCTCTCATGGATTGCATCTCCCCATTCATAGCAACCTGCCATTTTTCCCTTTCAGGATTATTTATGGCAGCCCTATAACTAGTGGGTTCATCTAGATCCCCTAGTATAGTTTCCTCACATTCTACGTTTAAACATAGACGTTCAGGAGCTTTTACAAATCTTGTAGATCTGCGAATGGGAACCACTTCAACTTCAGGTGGAGGACCTAAACTTTCAGGTTCCACAGGAAGTGTGCTAGTGTTCTCAGAAGGTGACGTATCTTCTTGATCATTTTCAAGATCATATACTCTCCAACTGAATTCTTGAGACAGAAAACTCTCCTCAAGGAATTCACCATACCTAGCCACAATGACTTTATTTTCTGGTGGGAAGTAAAAGTAGTAACCCCTTGTTTCCTTAGGGTATCCTACGAAGATACACTTAACAGATCTTTGTTGGAGTTTATTCGGTGAGTCACGTTTAACAAACGCCTCACAACCCCAGACCTTTAAGTAAGACAAATTGGGAGCTTTTCCAGTCCATAATTCATATGGAGTCTTATCAACCTTCTTAGTTGGAACCATATTTAATATGCGAACAGCACTTTCAAGAGCATAGTCCCAAAAGGATAAGGGAAGAGTTGTCAGATTAAACATAGATCGTACCATATCAAGCAATGTACGATTTCTCCTTTCAGATACACCATTTTTCTGTGGAGTATAAGGAGATGTGAGTTGCTGGACAATGCCACACTCAGCCAGATAATCTTTAAACTCTTGGCTTAAATATTCACCACCATGATCGGATCGAAGAGCCTTAATCTTTTTACCGAGTTGTAATTCTACTTCACTTTTAAAAACCTTGAATGTCTCAAAGACTTCATGTTTATGTTTAAGTAAATAAACACAACCATAACGACTATAGTCATCCGTAAAGGTTATGAAGTAGGTAGCACCGCGTTTGGACACATGTCTAAGTGGACCACACACATCAGTGTGTATCAATCCAAGTAGATCCGTAGCCCTTTCCACATGTTGTGAAAAAGGTTTCCTTGTCATCTTCCCAGATATGCAAGATTCGCATTTATCAAATGAATCATCATTGATATTTTGCAAAAGCCCATCATGTTGCAGCTTTTTCATGCGTTTCTTGCCTATATGAGCAAGACGACAGTGCCAAAGATAAGACGAATCCAAGCTCGACTTGATTCTCTTATTGCTAATGCTATACACAGAATTATTTCCATTGGATACATGATTTTCCATGTCTATTTCAAACACACCATTTAATGGAATTACATTAAAGTAAAAAACATAATTTAAAGAAACCGAAATTCCATTATTATTAAAAGTGTGATCAAAACCATTATCCAACAACAAAGAAACTGAAAGAACACCTCTAATAATAGACGGTGCATAATGACAATTGTTCAATACTAAAATTAAACCCGAAGGTAAAACTAAGTCAAATGTCCCTATGGCTTCAACTGTTGCACGTATGCCATTGCCCACGTACAAGAAGCATTCTCCATAGTTCAGCTTATTTGCTCCTCTAAGCCTCTGCGATGTATTACAAATGTGAGTACCACATCCTGTATCATATATCCAGGTATTTTGCTTACGAGGAAAAGAAAATAATTCAACCATAAAAATACCTGAAGTGCTCGCGCCATTTGCAGCCTTGGCATTTTTATTCTTGCGACACTCCTATAACAGCAATGGACAGTCCCTCTTCCAATGTCCAGGAGTGTTGCAGTGGTGACAAGCAGCCAAATCCTTCTTGGGATAATCCTTCTTCTTAGGAGGATTCTGCTTCTTCGGCTTCTGCTGATAGGTCACAATTTGCTTGCCCTTGTCAGTTTTGCCTTTGCCCTTCTTGTTCGCATGCTGCGGTTTGTTGGGCTTAGTAACCCTACCACCTTTTATTGCCATAACAGCAGGTGTAGGTGCCTTCTTTGAGAGGCCCTTCTCAAAGTCAATAAGTATTGCATGCAAATCACTTATTGTCTTCCCCGTGCAATGCATATTGAAGTTGCGCACAAAGTCACCAAACAACTCCTCATTGAGGGATCGATTGATAAGGCCAACTTGCACATCTTGCACGTACCCACATCCGAGTGCATCCAATTGGTCAAGATATCCTTTCATCTCCAATACATGGGCACTCACGGGTGTACCAGCATCCTGCTTACACTTGGCCAGAGAATCCAATACATCATATAACTCTGCCATTGGTGGTTTCTCAAACATACGTTTGAGCTCATTGATCATTTCCATCGGGCCATAATTCTCAAATTTCTTTTGCAACTGAGTATCCATCCCCGATAGCATGAGACAAGCCACATAATTGTGCTTCTCATAATCAATGTTGTACTGCTCATGCTCAGCAGTAGAGGTAGTACCAGCAGGAGCTGTAGCAAGAGGCTTACTAAGATATTCAAATCTTTTGGCAATTCTAAGAGTAATCCTCAAAGAACCATACTAATCATTGAAATTTTTAATCCCAATCAACTTTTCTCTTTCAATCATAGATTTGAAAGCAGAACTCATGTTACTCATGTTTGTGTTGTCGGGTTGGGCCATTTCTACAGAAAAAGTTCAAAAGTTAATACTTTCGATAATAAACTTTTCAAGAAAATTAAACACCCATGGTAAATTAAAATTTAACCATTTAATTTTCACTGAAAACTAGGATCCAAATTGATGTCGTTTCATCACATCAGCTGAGGCTGCTAGAAATGAAAGTACTCAATAAGGTACGGGTCAACCCCAATTGCCAATATCCAATTTCAATTCCTAGAATCATGGGACTTACATTATTTTGCCAACATCAGTTGCAAATGTAAGCATGTTTCATCCCCAAATCTTTATGCCTTAACGTCGTTTCATCACATCAGCTGAGGCTGCTAGTGATGAAAGTGCTCAATTGAGTTAACCAATTTAGAAACATGTAAATTGATGTCGTTTCATCACATCAGCTGAGGCTGCTAGCAATGAAAGTACTCAATTTACCCTTTGATTACCATTCTTTGAATCATTATATCAGCTGAGGCTGCTAGCAATGATAGAATGTAATCTCAGGTGTTTCCGTATTAATTGGGTGGCATATAACTTAAATTTAAGGGTATAAATTTTTGATGTGTGTAATCAAAATATGTACAAAGATGTCATGCATTCATCTTTGTATCATATGTTTCAAAACCAGTTTACTCATTCGTTACATTAATAAGCTCAAATCATCAATGTTTCAATTGATGGCGTTGAGAAACTTACAACATTGCCTTAAGATGCTTCGTACATTTTCATGGTGTACTTGGTAAGTCTAATATTGACGCACAGGCGAGCGGAGAGACATAATGAAGTCTCTTTAAGGCCACAATTTAATGCGAAACCAACCTTATACCCACTTTATAGTTTGTCAATATTAGGTCCGCCGCTTCGATCACTTTTGTACAGTCGCATCAATCAATTAAACACTTATGATTTTCTTGCTTAAAACAATGTTACACCATTATTAAGTCATGTTTATTTTTATATTGAAAAATTACCCTTTGTTTGTAATCATGTCTACAACATATTAAACAAATGCGCAATTTAAAAAAATAAACATAAACAACTTAATAATGAACATGCTAAAATCAATTAATATGTATATATTGGTCTTAAGACTCCCTGTAAAACCCGAAAATCTAAAACATGCAAAATTACCAAAATGCCCCTGGAAACTTTAAAATTTAAGTAAAGCTAAATTAAAGTTCTGAATCGATCCCAAACTTCTGGAAACGAACAAGATGTGATACAAAATAATTTTGACGACTTCGATTTATATTTATACAAGTTTTGAGATGACCAAAATACCCTTGTACATACCGAAAATTTAAATACACAATTATTATTAATTAAAAACCTTTTTAAGTTACAAATAAATTAAGATTCAATACTAATTAAGGAAAATTGATTCTTGGGCCATTGAAGGCCGGTCCTTTAGCCTTTTTCCCTCCCCCAAATTCGGCCAAACACATCTATACCATCCCATGATTTATTTCCTTCCACTAAACCCTAATAAAACACCTAGCCGCCACTCTTAAAAATCCCACACACCACATCCGATTTTTAGAAATCAAAAACCCATTTTTATGGAGTGCTTGATGATGCAAGGAAGGTGAGAAAAATAGCCACAAGGTCCTGGAGTCGATCGTGTGTTCGTGGTGATTTAATTGGGTCGAAAAGCTTGAACCGAACCAAAGAAATTCATAGCGTGTAAATCCATTGATCTATAATTTTTATGGTAATTTTCTAGCCCTCTACTAATCATATATAATGTGGGAAAAATGATAAAAATGAGCCATGCACTATATATTAATCGTATGGAAAATTATGTGTTATAAACCCTAAAATCGAATTAAATCTAAAAATCTTGTATGCGAATTTTCTGGGCCAGGTTATTATTTTTCATGGTTTCTATGATGATCATATAACATGAGAAAAATGGTATTTCGAATTGTTGAGGCCTAAAAACATGTATGTCGAATTTAAGATAAAACCGATTTAAGAAATAAAAAGAGAAATTGTGGAAAAATTATTATACCAATCGATCTAGGGTTTTGGTGGATATTCTTGCGACACTATAACAGATGGAACCTCTTCAATCAGATGATGCAAGTTGGACAAGCAGCCAAATCTTCTAGGGTTACTTTTAGGTTTGCTTCTTGGTTTTGCATAGTAATTTGTGCCTTGTCAGTTTTGCTTTGCCCTTTTGTTAGCTGCTGCGGATATTGTTGGCATATAGTAACCCTACCACATTTTATTCATAACACAGTGTAGGTGCCTTCTTTGAAGGCCCTTCTCAAGGCAATAGTATATGCAATCACTATTGTTTCCGTGCAATATATTGAATTGACAAAGTACAAACAAATCCTATGAGGGATCATGATAAGCAACTGACATCTTGCGTACCACTATCGAGTGCATCATTGGTCAAGTATAACTTTCATCTCAATACGGGCTCAGGTAGTGTACCATTTGCTATTACACTTGGCTCAAAATCCTAATTATATATTAAATTGCCATTGGTGGTTTTCAAACATACGTTATGAGCATCTTGATCATTTCCTATGGGCCATAATTTCAAATTGCTTTGAATGTGTATCCATCCGAAGAGAGAAGCATATCTTGTGTCTTCTATAATCAATGTTGATGTCATGCTCGCTAGTAAATTGAGAAATTAAGCAGGGCTGTAGATGAAGTTACTGGAAGATATTCAAATCTTTTGGCATTCTAAGAGTAATCCTCAAAGAACGATACCAATCATTGTAAATTTTATCCGTAACTTTACTTTTTAATCATAATTTGAAATGCAAGACTCTTTACTCATGTTTGTGTTGTCGGTTGGAGCCATATTTACAGATGAAAAGTTAAAATAGTTAAGTTACTTTCGATAAATAAACTTTTCAAGAATAATTTAAACACCATGTAAAATTAAAATATTAACATTTAATTTTCACTGAAAACTGGATCTAAATGACGTCGTTTCAATCACAATAGTTTGAGGCTGCTAGTAATGAAAGTGACCTTAATAAGGTTTGGTCAACCAATTTGCCAATACCAATGAATCTTAGAAATCATGGACTTACATTATTTATCCAACTCGTTGCAAATGTAAAGCATGTTCATCCCCAAATACTTTATGACCTTGACGCCGTTTCATCACATCAGCTTGAACTGCTAAATGATGGAAATGCTAATTAAGTAAACCAATTTAGAAACATAAATGACGTGTTATATACATCAGCTAGGTCTTAGCAATGAAAGATAATTAACCCTTGATTCCATTCTTTGATTCTTACATCACTAGGTTCTGCAATGAAGAATGAATTCAGTGTTTCCGTTAAGGGTGCTTAACTTAAATTAAAGTGTAAATTTGTTTGTGTGTAATCAAAATATGTTAATAATGTCAGCATTATCTTGTATCATTTTTCAAACAGTTACTCATTCGCTACATTTATATCAATCATCAAGTTTCAATTGATGTGCGTTTGAGAAACTTAAACATTGACCTTAAATGCTTCATAAGTTTTCTGGTGTACCTTGGTAGTCTATAGAACCAGAGGCTGAGCTGATAGACACATGAGTCTCCTTTAAGCCACAATTTAATCTGAAACCAACTTATACCCACTTATAGTATGTCAATATTAGTTCCGCCGCTGTCGACCACTTTTTGTACATGTCGATCAATAGATTATACACTATATTTTCTTGCTATAAAACAATGTTTACACAATTATTAAGTCATGTTTATTTTATATTGAAAATTTACCCTTTGTTTGTAATCATGTCTACACATATTAAACAAATGGGCAATTTATAAAAAATAATATAACAACTTAATAATGAACATGCTAAAATCACCTAATATGTATATATTGGTCTTAAGCTAGTGGGTGCACTAACGAGCCACACAAGCCATGAGTTTACTATACCTCGAGCTCGACCGTCATTTTTAACAAGCTCGATGCTGAGCTCGGCTCGATCCGACTTGATTTATTTGTGCTCGTAGTGGCCGTAACTTTTGCACAAGCTGCGTGTGGCTGATAATGGCTCGAGTAATAAAAGTCCGATTTTTCATGATGTCCGCTTTATCTGCTTAACAGTGTGGCCAATAACCTACGGCTCGTTTGCAAATCAATCCATGTCCAGCTCTCGCATAACATAACCAAAAATCACAACCATATGTCGCGGCTCAACAACCATCAACCAACAAATTCACAACCTTGGTTCTGGCCCCAAACTCGTACCGCAACAACCAAAAAATATAAACCAAAAAAATTAAAGTTATATACACGATCTCAGATTGAAACTTGTTCTAATATTATAAACCTTAACAAGTTCTTACATCCATCACAGTTATTTAAAGGTTAACCTTCTTCATATCCGAATCATTTTAAGTCCGAACTGAATAACAAATCGGTTTCCAGTCCGATTTTCTTCGGTTTTAACCAAAATGAATTGAAAAGGAGACTTCGATCTGGTTTATGTCTTTGGTTTCATCACTTTACATTTAAACCAAAGGTTAAAGGAAATTCCTCATAGATCGATTTTAAGAAGATAACATCTTGTTTATTTAGAACAATTAAAACACAATTAATCAAACCTACTGTGAAAAGATAGTACTTGTATCCTTGAAATTAATATCACAGACTCATGTGCTCAGTCATTTTTCGAGGCAGTAAAAAGTTAGCTAGGTAGTGAGGTTTAGCTTGGTGAGTGCAGTATTTTTTGGTGAAGGATTAGGGACGTGATAGGTCAGAGTGTGGAACGTTGGGTATATTGCACTTTTAGTTAGTTGTTGTTAAAATTTGATTGGTATGCCAATGGCTTCGTTATTGGGACTTGCGTTATTGGGCCAAATGGGCTCAGGCTTGATAAGGCTCGAGAGCTTATTTTCGATCTTTAATGTAAGCCGAGCTCGGCTCGATAAGTTAAACGAGTTATTCTTCAGCTCAGCTCGCTCGACTCGACAAGGTCGCTGTTTCGAGCTTTATCGAGTCGAGCTCGATACTCGCGTTAGCTCGACTGGTTTGCACCGTACTTAACTCCCATTGGTTTTCGAGCTCATGTACCCAATGGACCACAGCACCAATTTCTTGGCCGCGTAAGTCTTATGATTAATATATACACAACACACATAATTGATTAAATATGCGATTATATGGGGTCTTCCCCAATTTTAGGTCTTCCCTAAAAACCTAATTAATTAACTTTTAGTAATTTTAATTCGTGTTCAACAATATAATTACTAAACCCTAGTTAATTAATAATCACATAAAATAGCACGTATAACATGTAACATTAAGCATCAATTTTCCATGACAAAACATGAATGTTTTTGTCATGGATTCCCCATATTGCACTTATAATCATGTAACACACATTATCAAGTCAATATAGTACGCATACTAAATTAATGACATCTCAAGGTACTCATTAATTTACCACATAAAATTTACATTCAATCCTAGGGTTTCTTCAATTTTTATCAAACCTAAAACCCTAAAAAAAAATAATGGGTGTCGACCCATAAATAAAAAAATTAGGGTTTACAAAAATTGAAAATCCTAGATCATCTAAAGCATGTAAAGTTTCAATTTTTATGTGTTTAGTAATTAATTACAATGTATAACCGAGCTCTTGATGCCACTGTTTGAAAATATGAATTATAGCCATAAACATATAGTCACATAACATCAAGCAACGCAGCGGAAACACAAAATCTACATACATGTAATTAATTAACTAAATTAAAAGTGATGCGTACCTTTTGCTTTCTAGCAAGAACAAGAAACCGAATCACCAAGAATGAGATAAACCCTAGATTAGGGTTTAAATATGGATTGACCTACAACAATCGAATTGGGGAAAAATCACAAGCTAAAGAAAGCTTGTTCTTCGTTCTTGTACACATGTAATACTAGCGTCTCGATGTGAAAAGCTAGGTTCTAATTCACAAGAAAATCAAACACTTATGTGTTTAAGATGAACCGAAAATCCCAAGGGTATTGGGAGTTTAGGGATTGGCCAACACAAGTGAAAGAAGAAGAAAAAAGTAAGACTTGCTAGGGAATTAGGGCTAGTGAATTATGAATACAAGGGATGTATTTATAGGCTTCACATAACTTGTTCCCAAAGCTAGGGCAACAAACCCATCACCCTAAGGGATGGATCAGCCGAGTTTTAGAGCCCAATGTGGGTTCTAGATTCTTCTTTCATTCTCTTTCAAATTTGGTCCTTTAACTTAGTATTTAACGACCGTTAACCAAACTCCGTTAAATACTAACGACCGTTAAGTGTTTACTTGTGAAATGAATAATTAAAACATAAATCATTATATTAATTATTCAAACCATTGAGACTTATACGTAATGTGTGCAATCCCGAAGTCTCGTGTTCGAAACTGGACATACAAATATTAATTTATATCCACAAACTCTAACAATACTACCATCCCAAGCATGCCTTTTGATCCACTCCTCTGGGAATGGTTTATTATGAACACTTGTATAAAATCCATCTTTTGACCCACTCCTCTGGGAATAGTTTATTATGAACACTTGTATAAAATCCATCCTCTTTTAATAGCCAATAACAAACATCGCGTCGAGTAAAGTTAAAAACATTACACCAATAAAAAACGTGATTATCATAAATATTAATTGTTGTGGAGAGCGAATTCCACCAAAACTGTCCCTTATAAACCAACCCTCCGATATTATCACAAAACTCCCAGGTGTAAGTGTCATTGTAAAAAAGAGTATGAAGTCCTTGATCAGCAGGCCCCGGTTGTATTATTCTGGTTACGTACTGCTTGAAAATTTTATTTAAGTTAGCAAATTATTTCAATTATCAATATTTGTATTGTACCTAGTATTATTGTGGCCAACACCTAAAATCTGAAAAGCTGGTAAAATTACCAAATTGCCCCTACAAATAAAAATTTTTTTTAAATAAAGGCTTATAAAGTATCATATAAATTCAAAACTTCTGGCAACGCACAAGTTACGATTCCAAATAATTTTAAGAACTTCATTCAACATTTATACAAGTGGTGAAATTACCAAAATACCCTATGAAGGCCGAATGATATTTAAATGAGTTTATATGTATTTTAAATGTTATAAAATATGGTTTAAATATGGAAAATAAGAAGGAAATCAATCCCATTAATTCCCAGCCATGATTGCTGAAATTCTTGGTCCAAGATCTCCCATTTGACTCAGCCCATCTCCCTTTTTACCCATTCACACGTTTTTCTTATTATAAACCTAATACCGAAGTTTTATTCACACAAACAATTCTCTAAAGCCTCCATTCGACATCCATAAATCCCTAATCCATTTTTCTGTGATCAATCATCATCCAAAGAAGCTAGGAAAAATACCATTCGAATTGTTTGAAGCTTGGATCGCTCTTGGTGAATTTTTGTAAGTCGCGACATACAAAAGAGGTATAATTCGTTTTGATTCACTCGACCTTTGTAAAATTCGTCTCTTATTTTTCTTGTGTTCCTCACATCATATGTGACCTGTGAAAATTGGTTTCATGATTTTTAGATCGTTTTTGAAGTCGTGGTGATTTTTGACCCGTTTTGGCTAATCGCGTACAAAAGAATTCGTACACCTCATTCCACACGTTCAAATCTTGATTTGGTATTTTTCTCAGACCCTATATATGTTAAGAACATCAAAGAAAATGTTAAAATCGATCCATGCATGATCTACCAATTTATTTGTGAATTAAATCTTAAAAACGTGTATAAACCCTAAATAATTCAATCCGAATTTTTGAGGCTTCATATTTATATTATTTGTACTCTATATGATCATATTAACCTAGGAAAAATGTTATTTTGAATTGTTAAGGCCAAGCATAATCATTTTGATTTATTTGGTTTTTACCGATTTAAAGAAATTAAGAAGAAAAAGAAATAAAAATGTAATTCGATTAAGGTTTGAGGATTAGGGCTTGTTCTTGGCTATTTAATGAGTATTAAATGATGGTATAATGATGGGGTAATGATTTGTATTTTTAGGGTTAGGGTTTTGGCTAATTAAAGTGTTATACGATTTGTTTAAATTGTTTTGGGTGAGTTTTGTAACTTTTAAAACTCAAGGGTTATTTTTAGAACTTATTTTGGGACATGTACTTACTGTATAAAATATAAGAGGAGGGGGTTTAGTGTCATTTTTGTATTTTAAAGGATTAAAATGTTTTTAGGGTTTAATATTGGTTCGATTTAGAAAATAATTAAATGGAGGGACTAAACTTGTAATTTCTGGAAAGTTAGTGCTGTTTTGAGTATTTTAATATATTCAGGGGGTTATGTGTTAATTTGGTGATTTACTGGATTAATATGTAATTATAAATAATATAAAGTTGAAATTGTAAATTAAGGGACTAAATATGTAACTTTGTAAACTAGAGGGACCTATTGTGTAAATTCTGTAAAATTGAGGATACATTCATATAACATGATAAAATAAGTGACCATTGTGTAAAATTGATAAATTAAGGGTTTAATGTGTAACTATGAATAATTGAAGGTTAAAAGTGTAACTTTTGTAATAAGGGGTATAAAGTGTAAATTGTGAATTCTTAAAGACAATTATGAAAATATGATAAAAGATACCCTAATTCCAGAAATGATGATTTACCTAAGTATGTTACTCCATATTACTAAAAATGGAAAAGCAATTAATTAAGAATGATTTGTAATTCCCTTCTACTCCTTTAGGTGTGAAGAAGGAGAGACTTTGAGCTATCCCCATATCCTGTGTTTATATTCTGTTTGTGCTTTCGTCATAAGGTACAGATACTCTGCCCTTTTTCAGTAAGGGTTCTTATACATTGATGTTGAGTTATGATTCAGTTAAGATTTCCCAAGCCATTGCTATGTTCCCTTTGAATGAACCTTTGATATTACCTTTGATATGACTTTGAGATGCACCTTTTGATATATGACCTTGTGCTATGATTTTGAGATATGACTCTTAGTTTGATACCCGAGCCATTTTTGTACTTTCCTAGCCAGGAAGGTAACCTGGCCATGTCTGTGATGCACCACTGGCATGACTCCTGTGTGGGGGAGTGATTTCTCACACCGTCCCTTTTATATTATCTGCCATGGCTACTTGACTTTGAGATTGACTTTGAGTTTGGGGGCGTATGGATTGCAATCCTAGGCATGTTTTTGTTTAGTGGATTTAACTATGACTTTGAGTATGACTTTGAGGTGACTGGTGCTTGTGTGCAATACACGCCTTTCACACCCCTGGGAGCTGATCACTCCACTATTATGATACATGAGGACACCCCTCATATTATCTGGTTGCCTAAGAGGTATCCCCTCTGATTGTGAGCTTATGACTTTGAGACTATGATGTTGAGATTATGACTTTGAGTTTATGGGCTCGTGGTATATAACTATCCTATATTCCTTATTACTCTCTTGCTTTGATTATACCTTATAATATTCCCAGTACTTCACTATATTCTGTTTCGTTATCTTTGCTTGTATTATGTATCTGTTCACTGAGCTTTGTAAGCTCAGCCGCACGTTTTCTTTTCGTGTGCGGCAGGTTTTAGTTGGAAGATGGGTATGAGTGAAGAGACTTTTGGACTTAGAAGACTTGATAATTATTTTGGCCTAGAGACGTTTGGAAGTTGCTGCATTGTTAGAATTTGTTTTCGCTTTTGTAACCTTGTAATTTCAGTATTTCTTCTGTAACATTTGAGAATCTTTGTATTACTTTTGAATGTATGCTTTGTTATATCTGATATGAAACCATTTGCGTGACATCTTTACCCTTGTCGGGTTGGGGTGTTACAATTATGGTATCAGAGCGACAGGCTGCGATTCGTAATACATTTACCCTTGGCCTGTGTAAGTTAGGACCACTAAGTTTCCCTGTAAGCGCTCATAAGATAACCGGTAAGATTTGCTTTAGGATCTCCCTATAGGAACCTAAATTTGACCAGTGAGGAATGGGTAGACTAAGACATGTATGTGAGTATCATTTGCTTCCGCATCACTCTGATTCGTGCCTCTGCCTTTAGAAGTTTTGCAACTTAAGCTTAGAAACCAAGTAAGTGTGGAATGCCTCGTAAAACCTACCTGGACACCATGCACCATTTAAGTTTCATTTTCAGATTTTGACATCCAACTCCGATTTGTTTGACAAGCTATTTGACACCTTTCCGACCACATAGTAGGTCATTGCCTTGGAAGGATATAATGTGTTCGACACATTTTGTGAATTCGTTGCTTATGCTGAGTGTAAATGTATCATCCGATGCTACTTACCTTTGCATGAATCCATTACTACTCCTATGAGGATTCTGGTAATTCTTAACCATGGATATAGGAAGTTATGTTCCTTTCCTTCGAATGACGAACCTTGTTCTGCCAACCATTTTCTTTGGAAGGATATGATGTGATGTTATACTATCTCTGTATGGGTTTGTTAACTGAGCATGATGATGTTGATGACTGATATTCCGTACATCCCACTTTTGACAATTATACGATGTTCGTATTATTGATATTACACACCTTACTTACTGCTTAAGCTAGAAGCCGGGCAAATTCCTACACTCTGAACTGTCCGTTTATCCATCTCGACACTTTTATTGAAGCATGTGCTGGACTTCGATATATGAACTACCCGTCTGATTCGGTGACTGTACTCGTTCTATGCATCTTTTGATCTTGGCATGTCTTATTGTGTGGTCTTTTGGTTATGGACTGGATGACTATTTGTAAAGCTACCACAAGACTACCGTATCTGAAATGTGATCTTAACAACCTATCTCACCCTATTTCGTTATGATGAATCTCTACACCTAAATCTGCTAAAATTTTGCCGATATGGAAGCACCAACCCTGAACTCATATGATGATCAAGTTTTCCTGAGAACCATTACTATCCACCCTTGGAAAGTTCCGCCATTAGAAATATCCCGTTGTACGAAGATTTTCCGGTATTTCCGATGTAATATGAATTTTGCTCACCTCAGTGACTCTCTTGAAGTGTTCTTAGTTTATGAAGGGAGAAGAAAGAAGTATGTGGCGACGTATCGACTATTGTAAACCTAACCGTACCACTATCAGTAACCATTATCCGTTTTCGAGTACCAATAATCGAATTGGTCTTTCTTTTGAAACTTCGTATCTGGTTGCATCGTTTTGGATTTGAAGGACTGAAGAAGCAACCACAAGAACTTCTAAAAAGGGGGTTAACTAGCCGAGAGTAACCTCTGTGAAGTATGTCAGTTATTTTGGAGAAGAAAGAAGGCGGCATGAAGTGTAAGTGAAGGTTTTCCCTAAATGATTTCAGAGACTGCCCTTTCACTCGTTATAACCTCATGAGTTTGAATAATGCCAATGGTATTGGCTAAAATGATCATGTCTTCGTGTGTTTTGGGACAAATTGTCATAGTATGACATTGTGTTGTGTTCAAAGACGAAAGAAGAACATAAAGATGATTGATGAGGCGACCACTCGTTCTGCAAGAGAAATTTGATTAACATTCAGAAACCATTGTAGTCGACACTACCCTGTATATTGAGAAGACAGAGTTTTCCACAGGAAGAACCTAGAACGAAGACAGTTATCGGGGTGAAGAAACTTGGTGGAAGAGTAGTAGAAGATGATGGCGACAACCATTACTATGGACAAAACAGATAAGGAGAAGAGAGGAACTGGGAAAATACTCAACCATATATTATGCAAACCGTGAAGATTACCGTTCGGGCATCAAGGCAACCAGACCGTAGGAGACGAACATTCAACACATAATCTGGAGTCGACGACGACGGTGTTACCTTAAAACCTAGAGCGGTGTTAGAAGACCTGTCGAAGAAACGCAATCTTGTTTCCCTATTCATCTTGGTTGTACTAAGATGAATTGAGAGCGGAAGCAGACTGGATGACGAAGAGATTTAAAGATCGTGCCAGAAATCCACATTACTCCATCACCGTGTCAAGAAGAAGTGCCGAAGGCTTGAGGGACCAGACTCAAGTTTACCACCCTTCTCAGCGTATGATTAGATGGACAAGCGTAGACAGACCACTCGGACTTGGAGGAGATTTTGAAATCATGTATTCGAGTGGACGATTTTGGTTGGATGAGTTGCTTTCGTGGAGGACGAGGTTATTGATGGCGTGTTCACTTCTGCGTAACCCACTTAAGCTCCAGTTACCTGACAATAAGATTCATCGAATGATTCGGATTCTCCGTTAGTATTTCCGTTTGGTGTTCTTTCTGTGTATGTTGGATGACGGTTTGGTCATGAGAATTTTGATGTGTTGTAAAAGACCTGACGCCTTGGACGACGTATTCGTTTCCCCTCAACCTACTTAAATTCCGTTACCTGTTAATGAGGTCCTTTGAATGATTTGGTTCGCTGTTAGTAATTCTATTCTGTGTTCACTCTGCGTTTGTTGAATAACGATTTGTATGAGAATTTCGAGGAGCTATGGAAGGAATTTTGATAATTACGAATAGACGGATGATGAAGTAACCACTTATTTTGGCTGAATTGATTGGTGCTATTAACGACGTACCTGAATTCTAATGGACACTTTCGAATTTTCGTTACTCTTCGAGTAATTTCGTTCTCTTAATCATGATATTTGATTTTGGTGACCTCTGATACTGTAGGTGGACTAGGTGGATTTAGATAAGTTGTGTTGCTCACGACTTGAGATAAAGTATGACCATCATGAGGGCATATTTATATGATGCTAGTATTATGACGCCTGATCAACGTGATAATACTTACATCATATAACATACACTCGTTGTGGGCATAGGATATTTCAAGAAGTGCATTAGAACCTTAGAATTTCTGTTATCTGATTAAGATCATCCGCGTTAGTGAGACCTTGGATTCATTCTACCTATCCATTTGATCTGCAGTTTCGGATATTCGACTTGATACGTTTGGACGCTCGACGAGCGTTTTGCTGATCTCTGCACTTCCGATAATGATCTTAGATTCTATTATAGGGCCTTCTGCCATTTGATGATGTCTAACGATATGCTTCCTGTCGGTATGGATTCAATCTGTTCTGCTATGTATACGTTCCGCATTCATTAAATCTGTTCATTTTGATCTGCTATGAGTTAAGATATGAGATATTGGATTCTGAGAAAACAAGACCGGTTTGTTTATGAGAACACCTTTGGAAGGCTCTTTTGAAGCCGAGACTATTTTGAAAAGCTGAAGAGTTACTTTTGTGCCACCTCATGGTCACTACGATTCGATGTATTCTCGTTTAATTCGCCTAATCAATTCGATGTAAATCCTACGTATTGTTTGTACCTCTTCCTAGGAAATTCGATTATCATCCGTACATTGATACGTTATCTCTTGGATTCGCACTCGGCTTAGTGTGTCTCTGTTTTGTTCTCGATTCTTTCATTTCTGATTCTTTGCAAATTTCGAGGACGAAAATTTTCTGTTAGAGGGGAAGAAGTTGTAACACCTAAAATCTGAAAAGCGGGTAAAATTACCAAATTGCCCCTACAAATAAATTTTTTTTAATAAAGGCTTATAAAGTATCATATAAATTCCAAACTTCTGGCAACGCACAAGTTACGATTCCAAATAATTTTAAGAACTTCATTCAACATTTATACAAGTGGTGAAATTACCAAAATACCCTATGAAGGCCGAATGATATTTAAATGAGTTTATATGTATTTTAAATGTTATAAAATATGGTTTAAATATGGAAAATAAGAAGGAAATCAATCCCATTAATTCCCAGCCATGATTGCCGAAATTCTTGGTCCAAGATCTCCCATTTGACTCAGCCCATCTCCCTTTTTACCCATTCACACGTTTTTCTTATTATAAACCTAATACCGAAGTTTTATTCACACAAACAATTCTCTAAAGCCTCCATTCGACATCCATAAATCCCTACACCATTTTTCTGTGATCAATCATCATCCAAAGAAGCTAGGAAAAATACCATTCGAATTGTTTGAAGCTTGGATCGCTCTTGGTGAATTTTTGTAAGTCGCGACATACAAAAGAGGTATAATTCGTTTTGATTCACTCGACATTTGTAAAATTCGTCTCTTATTTTTCTTGTGTTCCTCACATCATATGTGACCTGTGAAAATTGGTTTCATGATTTTTAGATCGTTTTTGAAGTCGTGGTGATTTTTGACCCGTTTTGGCTAATCGCGTACAAAAGAATTCGTACACCTCATTCCACACGTTCAAATCTTGATTTGGTATTTTTCTCAGACCCTATATATGTTAAGAACATCAAAGAAAATGTTAAAATCGATCCATGCATGATCTACCAATTTATTTGTGAATTAAATCTTAAAAACGTGTATAAACCCTAAATAATTCAATCCGAATTTTTGAGGCTTCATATTTATATTATTTGTACTCTATATGATCATATTAACCTAGGAAAAATGTTATTTTGAATTGTTAAGGCCAAGCATAATCATTTTGATTTATTTGGTTTTTACCGATTTAAAGAAATTAAGAAGAAAAAGAAATAAAAATGTAATTCGATTAAGGTTTGAGGATTAGGGCTTGTTCTTGGCTATTTAATGAGTATTAAATGATGGTATAATGATGGGGTAATGATTTGTATTTTTAGGGTTAGGGTTTTGGCTAATTAAAGTGTTATACGATTTGTTTAAATTGTTTTGGGTGAGTTTTGTAACTTTTAAAACTCAAGGGTTATTTTTAGAACTTATTTTGGGACATGTACTTACTGTATAAAATATAAGAGGAGGGGGTTTAGTGTCATTTTTGTATTTTAAAGGATTAAAATGTTTTTAGGGTTTAATATTGGTTCGATTTAGAAAATAATTAAATGGAGGGACTAAACTTGTAATTTCTGGAAAGTTAGTGCTGTTTTGAGTATTTTAATATATTCAGGGGGTTATGTGTTAATTTGGTGATTTACTGGATTAATATGTAATTATAAATAATATAAAGTTGAAATTGTAAATTAAGGGACTAAATATGTAACTTTGTAAACTAGAGGGACCTATTGTGTAAATTCTGTAAAATTGAGGATACATTCATATAACATGATAAAATAAGTGACCATTGTGTAAAATTGATAAATTAAGGGTTTAATGTGTAACTATGAATAATTGAAGGTTAAAAGTGTAACTTTTGTAATAAGGGGTATAAAGTGTAAATTGTGAATTCTTAAAGACCAATTATGAAAATATGATAAAAGATACCCTAATTCCAGAAATGATGATTTACCTAAGTATGTTACTCCATATTACTAAAAATGGAAAAGCAATTAATTAAGAATGATTTGTAATTCCCTTCTACTCCTTTAGGTGTGAAGAAGGAGAGACTTTGAGCTATCCCCATATCCTGTGTTTATATTCTGTTTGTGCTTTCGTCATAAGGTACAGATACTCTGCCCTTTTTCAGTAAGGGTTCTTATACATTGATGTTGAGTTATGATTCAGTTAAGATTTCCCAAGCCATTGCTATGTTCCCTTTGAATGAACCTTTGATATTACCTTTGATATGACTTTGAGATGCACCTTTTGATATATGACCTTGTGCTATGATTTTGAGATATGACTCTTAGTTTGATACCCGAGCCATTTTTGTACTTTCCTAGCCAGGAAGGTAACCTGGCCATGTCTGTGATGCACCATTGGCATGACTCCTGTGTGGGGGAGTGATTTCTCACACCGTCCCTTTTATATTATCTGCCATGGCTACTTGACTTTGAGATTGACTTTGAGTTTGGGGGCGTATGGATTGCAATCCTAGGCATGTTTTTGTTTAGTGGATTTAACTATGACTTTGAGTATGACTTTGAGGTGACTGGTGCTTGTGTGCAATACACGCCTTTCACACCCCTGGGAGCTGATCACTCCACTATTATGATACATGAGGACACCCCTCATATTATCTGGTTGCCTAAGAGGTATCCCCTCTGATTGTGAGCTTATGACTTTGAGACTATGATGTTGAGATTATGACTTTGAGTTTATGGGCTCGTGGTATATAACTATCCTATATTCCTTATTACTCTCTTGCTTTGATTATACCTTATAATATTCCCAGTACTTCACTATATTCTGTTTCGTTATCTTTGCTTGTATTATGTATCTGTTCACTGAGCTTTGTAAGCTCAGCCGCACGTTTTCTTTTCGTGTGCGGCAGGTTTTAGTTGGAAGATGGGTATGAGTGAAGAGACTTTTGGACTTAGAAGACTTGATAATTATTTTGGCCTAGAGACGTTTGGAAGTTGCTGCATTGTTAGAATTTGTTTTCGCTTTTGTAACCTTGTAATTTCAGTATTTCTTCTGTAACATTTGAGAATCTTTGTATTACTTTTGAATGTATGCTTTGTTATATCTGATATGAAACCATTTGCGTGACATCTTTACCCTTGTCGGGTTGGGGTGTTACAATTATTTTGGCCGAGATCGGAGATGTTGATTAGTTTACCATTGGTTGCAAGTGCCAACACCCGCTAGTTGTGATGGTGAAGAAGACACTACAAAAATTCTCACCGATAATAAGCTATTTATTAGTTAGGGTGCATTGAAGCAAACAAATCAATAAAAGCGGGGGTGTTCAAGATCGGATATCTAAAATCAGGATCCAAAATTACTCTATTTGACCTGTGTTTTTATTATATTTTTTGTTTCTTATTATGCTATCTAGTGATGTGTTGGTTATTGCTGGTTTATTATTTTATTTACCCTTGGCTGAGAATCACTATTCACTATTTGTTCTTTCATAGGTCTTTTGTCTTGTTGTAATATTATCTGATAATATGAATGTTGCAGACTTGTGGACCAGTATACCTGTTTCCGTGTTGATGAAATCAATTATTTTAAAACTTTTCTTGAGCAGTAAGTTTATAATCAAATATTTGGGTGAACTAAAATATTTTATGGGAATAGAGGTTTTAAAAACTTAGTCTCGTGGTTTGTGTTTGGCACAAAGGAAGTATCGTGTTGAACTTTTGCATGATATTGAGCTTTTGGCATGCAAACCTGTTTCTACTCCTATGGCTGAAAATAGTGAACTTGCTCATAAAGGATCAGATGATGATAAGTATCTTAAGATATTACTCATTATCAAAAAATTGCTCATAAAGGGTGGATGGTTGTGTTTAAAACCGTGATATTAATTTTTACAGAGTGAAAACGTGACGTTAGAGACTACATGCATGTAACCCTAGATCTAAAGATTGTATCGGCAACCCGCCCAAACCATGGGGACCAAGGGTGTAATTTGCCCTAACAAATATACTATTTATAAAGCATGGATACTTTTTCTTAAACCTTAAAACTTACTAATGAGTAATGTATTATACCTAACGTATCATTCATTAAAAATTGTAACAACATTTATCACTAAATTAATAGTTTAAATATTGTTTCATATTCAAACTTTTATCATTTTTAATTTCTAATCATATTTCTTTTTCTCGTAATGATTACAAATTGAACCCGTAAGTGTTGTATCAGTGGCTATACAAGAACCACGAGTTCGCAAGTATAATTATTTGCCGATATACACTGTCACTTTGCGCGGGTATTCGTCTAGTTTTATTACGGTATATTTTTCTTTCTAATTTGATTAATTATTTTACAAACACAGATCTAAAAATGCAACCCACTAAATACTGGAAGGACCTAAAATGGCACAACAAAAACACCCCCACCACAATATATACACCACCAAAACCATAAACCCTCAAAAAAAAAAAAACTTTGAAACACCAACACAGCAACCACCTCCCATTTGGCGGTTTAGGGTTTAACATCATAAACTTTACAAAGAAGAACAATGGCGACATCAATAGCTTCACAATTAGAAGCAATAAGGTCAATAGTGAAAGGAGATAACGAGCCTCATAAACGACCATTCACTCGTCCTTCTATCTTATTTGATGCTAAAGAAGCTGCTGATATTGATATTGATACTTTATTTAACCTCGCTTCTTCAGGTATTTGCGTATTATAAAGATGCACTGTGTGTTTTTATGATTTTAAAGTTTTTAATTCAAGTTAAAATTGATACACATAAGTTAATCCTAGCTAATAGTTTAGGTTTTTGGATTGCTTATTTTGTCAGCTTATGCTTATCTGCTTATTAATAAGCAGTCGTGAGCTTATATGTTTCTCTGTCTAAGTTTGAGGAAATATTGTTTGGTTTTGCTTATTGAAAATGATAATTTTAGTTGCATCTTAAAATAAGCATGTTGAAATAAGCTGCTTAATGAAAAGCAGTAGGAATTTGGATTAAGCAAACGCCTTATCTGTTTATATATAAGCTGTAAAAATCAGCAATCCCAAACACCTAAGGAATTTGGATTAAGCAAACGCCTTATCTGTTTAATATATAAGCTGTAAAAATCAGCAATCCTAAACACTGGTTTAGTACTTGAAAGCTGTAATTTAGCACTTTAGGAAATAGTGTTGGGATTGGCTTATAATGTAACAAAAATTCTATAAGACCAAAAGTACTAGTTTTTTTTTGGTAATTTAAATAAGCACTTTGGAACAAGCATGTCTTATTGTCATTAAAACTAATGCAGATTTAAATAATGTGAGATTTGTTTTTTCGACAGGGTTGGAGGCTCTTGCTAGCCAAGATGAAAGATTCGGGAACTACAAGAATGATTTATTTACACATAAGAGTAGAGAACTGGACAGAGAACTTATGGGCATTGAAGAAAATAAAAATATTGATGCTTCAATCACTTCTTATTTGCGATTACTTTCCGGATATTTTCAGCTACCTTCAGCTCTACGGACAGTCGAATATCTAATACGTAGATACAAGTATGCATTATTATTCATATTTAGGTTCTTCGCGTTCTTTCATTTCTTCTATGGTTTTTTGTATGCTGTCGCTTTCGTCAGTTGTTAGGATAAGGCTTTGATCAAGAACAGTTGCTTTTTTTACTTGTATACCCGTCTTTCTGTATTGAATTATCTATTCATGTGTTCATATTTTTTTTCTATAGGATCCATGTGTACAACACCCAGGAACTAATTCTATGTGCTTTGCCTTACCATGATACACATGTTTTTGTGCGGATAGTTCAGCTTCTCGATACAGAGTAATAAAAGCTTCTTTTCTCACTCTACACTATTTATTAGAAATGTCAACTTTACCATGATCACTCATGTTTTATCTTCAACGGGTCATTGAAGGTGGCCCAAAGTGTGTTTTTTTTTAATGCATAAAACCTTTTAAACTTTTTTCCCTATAAAGTAGACTATTGTTATAATATAATAATCTTTTAAAATTATTTGAGACAACCATTAATATGCTGATCTTATTAATTTGGAAGAAAATGACTTAATATGACCGGACCTTTTTAACAATTATGCCAGACCCAGGCAAAATGCTGTTTCTGCTTCTTATGTTGTTTTTGAATTCTTGCAAATGAGTGCTCATAATTGTGTTTTTTTTTAGCCATGGTAAATGGAAGTTTCTTGAGGGTGTTAAAATATCTGGTGCACCGCCACCCCGTAAGGTTATTGTGCAGCAATGTGTGCGCGATATGGGGGTTTTAGAGGCTCTCTGCAACTATGTAAGTCTTTGTACTGCATGTCTACTGTTTAATGAGGGACATTATTAAAGATGTTTCAGATTTTACATTGGAGTTATCATATTTTTCAGGCTTCACCTACCAAGAAGCTTCAACCCGCAAGGCCTGTGATAAGTTTCTGTACAGCTGTCATTATAGAGGTTTTGGGGTCTCTTGCTGTTATCGACACTGATGTTGTAAAGAGAGTACTTCCATATGTGGTTTCGGGTCTTCAGACTCCATCAAAAGGGAATATAGATCACAAGGTGAGATTGAAAAGACAACACTTTTCATTATGGAGTCTCAAAAACATGCCTCAGTGTCATTTGTGGGGACCTTTTACCTCATTAGTTTTAACTTGTTATTGATGAGTTTTGCTTCTACTCTTCTTTATATTTTGCCTTTATAAGGACATTTTAAGGATTGGACCGTTTGTTGAACATTTTATTAAAGTGTGTGAGCCAAATGCTGCAATTTTTTGTATCCTTTTTAAATACTTCATGCTGTTTCCTATTTTGCATAGTGAAATGATATCGTTGGTCTGTTTTAACTTTCGATACTCTCTATGCCGGAGTTTTTTTATTTTTTAATTTTTGCTAACATCCACGATCAGTAATTGGACTGTTGCTGTTTACTATTGTATGTTAATAATATCCCTTAGCTGTTTGAGATAAACAATAATTTAATATAAGATGCTCTTGATTGCTATTGCGTCAGGCTGGAGCTTTGATGATAGTTGGCGTACTAGCTAATAGATCCGCATTGTCTCCTAATCTTGTCAAAAGCTTGATTCGATCCATTGCTGATGTGGCACGCGAGGATGCAGTTGATTCTACTGATTTGCAGTTGTTTCGAGTGTCATTCATGGTTTTGGTCAATGTCGTACAGGTACTCTTTTCATGCGTTTGCATTGGCACTGCAAGGGAATATAATATATTCATTTAGAAAGTTCCATTCTTTTTGGGAAAAGTATTATTCCAAAATCTAATAGTTAAAATAATACTTGTCATTTTTCTTCACATGACAGCTGCAATCTGTGGAAATGCTCCCCAAGAAGGCTGTTGATATCTTGAAGGAAATTAGGTAGAACTCAATGGCTCATTTTTGTTTATCTTTCTTTTGAAATCTGTCTTTATGCTTTTTCTTCATATTCTAAGAGCATGGATTTGATTTTGTGATGAAGGGATCTTTCTGGGATACTTTCTGGATTGACTAAGGAGTTCAATATTGACAAATTTCTGGCGGTTCTGTTGGAGTCTCTTATGGAGTATGGGTCCGATGATGATACGTGCCATCATGTTCTTCTTTCCTTGATAAGTGCTGTTCCTGTTAATGCTCTAGTTGGTCGTCTAGTCTCAAAACTTCTTTCTACTTCGATGAAGTTATCCAAGAAAGGGACCGAAACATCATCATCTGCATCAGGTTTGATTTCAAAGTGCTAATCGATATTTGCTATTTTATGTGGTCAAGTGTGGATAAATATGAATTCTGAGATCCATCATTTAAGTTTAGAGGTGGCCAAATTATTATCTGGGCTGGGTTTGTATGGGCTGACCGCGAACACTTTTTGTCCGTAATTATTATCTTTCTTAATCTAGTTAGTAGTTACTGTGTCGATAATTGTACAAAACATATATTAGTTTATAAATTCTCAATCTCTTGGAGAATATGATGTTGGAGGTTTTAAGCAGTAAAAGTGATTTTTTTTGCTACTTTTTGGGTCATTTCTTTCAAGATTATTGTTGAAATATAACACAGCTGAATCAGTCTAATTTTTAGTAAATGGGTTGAAGTTGTCACCTCTATTCAATTTACATCAGTAACAACTTGATTTTGTATGTTTGCTCATTGTTGTTGTTTTGGAATAAATATAACAGGAAACAAAGCGAAACAAATTTTGGTCTGCATTAATGAACATTATCCACTGGCATTACGCGAAGCAGTTCAAAGTTTTCTGGAGGTTTGTTGTTTGTTGTCTTGATGTATACGCATTCGTGGTTTCTTTTGTTTGTCTACTTCTCCTTCTCTTTTACTTTTGCTATTTCAAATTTGATCTTAAATTCAGTGTCTATCTAACTTTTTTAGGGCATTGAAGGCCTATCCAAGAAAGATAATTTGGCATATGAAATCCTTTGTAAGACATTAGATGGAGGTGTGGACTCATCATCTGCATTATCTGATTCAAAAATTTGGTTTGGACTGGAACATCCTAAGGTATATATAGTATGCTACTTTCAGAGGAATGGTCTACTTAAAGTTCTTTCTCTTTTTCTATTATTTATTTTGTCTGCATGATATCACAGGCCAGGGTTCGGCGTGCTACGGTTATTAGTTTGGATGCGGATTTTAGTCTTGGAGACAAGTCTGTTAATTCACAGGTGATATGTTAATTTCTACAAGCAGTATAATTTCTCGGATTTTAGGTATATAGTTTAGAATGTTGAAAACTGTAATTCAACAAGCAATATGCTAATTCTTTTTCTGTTTTTTTTGTTCAATTTCTCTTTAATTTTTTTTTCCAGAAGTTTCAAACTGTACATGATGCACTGTTGCGCCGGCTTTACGATGATGATCTAAGTGTGGTTCAGGCAGTTTTAAGTATGGGCAGATTGTCTGCATTTATAGAACATTCAGATCTTCTTTATGCCATTCAGAAGGTGCTGAAAAGATGCAACTATATATTAATCTCTGGTACGTTTCCTGTTACTCTATCTTTACTCTATTTCTGCTCATTTGTACTTGCATCTGCTAGCTGAGCACAATATTGCCTGAATTAGTTAATGAGTTATTGGATAGTGACCTTAAAATTACTTTCCAACAGTTGTTTTTTGCCTCGATAACTCTTCAATGATTCTATTTAATTTTGCTTCTGTGGTGACTGTTTTATAATAGTAGAAATGTAATGAGAGGGTATCATTAGTATAGTGATATCAATGTTTTGATTCATTAATGTAACACTCATTTTCTTTGTCCTAATTGCCAAGTGGTGGTGTTGGCATGTTGGTACATTTTGCGGAGGTTTAAGCTCTGCTCCAACAATGGAGGGTAACAATTGCTGAAGGAACTCATTATAGTAGCTCAGTTTATAAGTAACTCATTAGACATGTCAAGGGCATGAGTAATATAGATTGGAAATGCTGAAGCAAGCT
This sequence comes from Artemisia tridentata subsp. tridentata, assembly GCA_021014915.2. NCBI lineage: Eukaryota > Viridiplantae > Streptophyta > Magnoliopsida > Asterales > Asteraceae > Artemisia > Artemisia tridentata. The sequence continues at coordinate 157,192,541 of CP139505.1, forward strand.
TGACATGTTATATGTTAGAGCTGAACTAAGTACAAGTATTATGGTTTAATTGTTAGCTTTCAGTTCTCAAATTAGAACTTTGAGTGCATAAGCCATTGAGGTGTGCATAAGCCATAGTGGAAATTGGTGACTGGCTAGTAACATTTGTGGTCTTACATGGCCACTGTAATACTTTATGTGTGGTTGCAGGTTGCAACAGCCTTAAGATTATAGGGTGATTTATGTCAATATTTTCACAAGTCTTTTGTTGTAGGGTTTATTCGGATGGCCTAAGCTATATGTATGATGTTTCACTGTGAATGGATTATACACTTCCATTAGCATACGGTTTCTTGATTTCGAATTTGGTTGATTGATTTGTATTTACGTTTGTCGATGTATATGTAACTGTTGATCTTTTAACTAGCTTGAATTTTCGTGTATAGGGGTATCGGATAATACAACTTTAGCTGCTGATGTCACCATATCATGTTTGGAGCACGTAACTTCAAGCTTCCTAGGCCAAGAAGAATACACAAAAGAGCTCGCTGCAATGATATTCCCATTGCTTCTAATCATGCCGAAGGTCTCTCTATAAAAAGCCTTGTTTTTAGTAACGGAAATACTCACACTCTTTTGACTTAAACCCACAGCCTATTGGTTGGCGGGCCACTTTGATGCTGGCCTACTACTGCGGGAAACGCCTGTTTAAAATTTGTTTTGACAAATGGCAGTTTCGATTATCCTACAATTTATACCCGTTCTAATATACATTTGTTTTGTTTGTCCTATCAGAGCCAGAGTATAAACCTGAAGGCCTTAAGTGCCGCAAAGGAGTTAAAATGGCCACTCTACCAGAAACTTGTTTCCATCCCCACCTCCGGGCAGGCAAGTAACTATTCTTTGATTCCTCGAATTAGTTTGGAATGATACGTTTTATTTATTGCTGCTTCATTAAAGCATAGACTATCCAGCCAACTATGGTTTATATTATTTGTGCCAGGCTTAATACTGTTATGTTTATTTTTTTTACAGAAATTGGCGCATAAAAGTACATCGGCCGTTAATGTTGATAATGTCAGTGTCATGGCAGAGAGCTTCTTGGCCAACTCTGATGAATATGTACAGTGGTTTGCTGGACACTGCCATGATTCGGAGTTGTCGAAAACATTATTTTTCTTGATAATGTTGCATGCTCTAACGAAGACACATAAAGGTAAGAATGCTATATAGTATATGTCTTTATTCATGCTTGTATCCATTCTAAGTTGGTAAAACTGAGAAATCTGCAGACATGATGTTTTTTTGTTGGTTTGTAAAAATGGTCCTATTTCTTTTTCTATTTAATTGTTTGTTAGCAATGTTGCATTCCAAGGTTGCCAATCTCTTACTATAAAATGCATTGAAGTTAAATTTCGATTATACATGTGAATTTTTTTAGGTGGATTGAACTCCATTTTATTGTTAGATAATGCCAGTAACATCACCATTTTTGCAAAACCAAATAAATACATCATTTTGTGAACCTAAATATCTAATATAGTTAGGATTCCAAAAAATTTCTTGCTAATACTTACTTCATTTGTGTGTTTGTTAGTCAATAAAATGGCTTTATATGCCGGTGCATACTGCATAGTCTGATTGCTTCATTTTTCTCATCCATTTGCCTTAGGTTTTGGTCAATTCTTGGCCTTGTACGAGTCCTGTTTTCCACTAGCAACGAAGGAGTGGGAAATGTCAGAGACAGCTGGGTTTGGAGTTTCTACAGAAGAGGTACACCTGTCAACAACACATAATGGTATTCAGTTTTTACACCAACTAATTTTCTATTATAACAGTCAAATAGAAGCATGCTGGATAGAGATTGCAAAGGATTTCTTGATCAGATGTATGACGTAAAAGTTGAGGAGTTAAATGCTGAGATATTAAAATGCATATTTTGGAGGTTACTAGATGCCTTTCTTGCAACAACTGTTGAGGATACCTCTAAGGTTAGTCAAAGCACTTGATGTTTAAAGTTATCATTCATTGTGATATTATCGTTTGTGGTTAATAGCTTAGTTTGACCAACAATTTTTTTTTTTTTTTTTTTAATTTTGTAAGCAATTTCTTATGTTTTTTTGAGTGGTCTAGCCCACAAAGTTTGAGTTTTTGTTTCTAATTAGCTGAACGTACTAATATAGTACACAAAGTTTTAGGGATTGATCATAAAATTAGTCTAATTCAGCTTTGTTAGATTAAAATAAATAAGCTTTAAGGAGTAAACCACTTCTTAAAAATTTCAGCGATTAAATGAATAAATTTGAGAAAGCTGGTTGCTTAAATTAATTATGAACCTTTTTATTTATCCGGATTTAGCACTTTCTTATCCTATAACATTAACATTTGCAGGATGAAAACAAGAAGGAAGTTATTCTTCAGAATCTTTTTTCCTTCTTTGCTTCTCATTCTAAGGTTGCTTTCAAGAAGCATCTTCATCATCTTGTTGCCAAACAGAAGAATTCACCAGCTCGATTTTTGTCTACACTGTTCACTGACGAAGGTGAGTAACTGCTTTGAATTTTTTTCTGTGTTAATTCTGCCATTCTTTCCGCCTAATAAACAAAGCAGTTATTTTATATAAAGAAATCTTTTATACTACTGTTCATTTATGCTATCTTTTCTACTGAATGTCTGAGATCTTGGTTAGTTCTATGTTCAATTTATCAATGCAAGTCATAGTGCTCTAAAATATCTAGCAATATTGAACTATAGAAAGGACTGTAAAAAAGGGTTATGTCTCGATGCTCATTATCTTGAATTACTGATATGGTTCTCATTACAAGAATTATATTATTGCAGGTGTCGCTGCTTCTGTCCAAAGAGAGAGCCTGCACTCGTATGCATTTCTTTGTTCTCAGTTAGATGAGGGAATCCGTTTGAAAACTGAAGTGAATGAGGGCTTACTGCTTCAACTACCTGCTGAGTTTCCTTCACTTCTTGTTCCCCTCTCCAGTGACGATATGGTAATCACGTCTTCTACCTTAAACCGGTTAGAAGTACTTATGATCGGGTGACAATTTCAAACCATCTGCTTACGAATTGGTCAATTTGGCAATTTTTAACCACTACTTATGGGCGGCTGTTTTTTTTATGACTTTATCTCCTAGTGGTCAAATCAAAACTTTTAGCCTAAAGGGAACATGTCACATGGGTTGAAAGTCCCAAAGTCTTTATAATGCATACGACCTTCTTTCTTTTCTATATACAAAGATTTTTGATTGTGTCTAATGATTACAAAAGCCTTTTTCTTAAAAATGGTAATATATTGTTTGCTGGCTTAAACTGACCTTCCCATTATGCCACCTCTGTTTCTTATAATTGTTACTTGCATGTTTAATGTTTGCTCCTGATCTCTCAGGTAAACTGCATGCTAAATGCTCTGTTGGCTTTTATACTTGCAATGGTGATTACATTTATATTCTTTACCTCCCTTACATTTATATTCTCTTTTCACAGGAAATACGCACAGCCACAATGAGCTGCATTGAAGGACTATCTACTCTATGGCCACATGTTAGTAAATCTGGAGGAAAAAATGGTACATATTTTTTAGCTCAGACCTATCTTACTAATGTTCGTCACCTTATAACATGCTATGTTGCTTCTGTCACAGGGAGAAGTGCAGTATGGAGTCATTTTCTTGGAGACGTTCTGGCAATGATGGTTCAACAGAAGAAACTTATTTTATCTGACATAGATTTTCTATCTGAATTCTTTACAACATTGCTGAGCTCCGGACATCATAGCCTTTTGGTGCCACAGAGTGTTGGAGAGAGGTAGTTCATCAAGTTATTTTGCTATAATCAGTCATGGCTATTTCAAAACATTTACTTTTTTTTTTCTCTAAATACTTCAAACGGGGTAAAAGGGCTAGTCAACAAAGTTAGCTTAAAAGGAACGGGTCAAATGGGGCTGAAGTTTTTATACATCTGTTACACTCAGGCTACCTTCAAAGCTCCCTTAGTAGAGTTTTCTTTGTAAAAATGTTCCTAACAAACAGCGTATATACTTGTAAAATTTAAATTCTTTTGAATGGACGAAAGTGTTTAAACATCAGCTTAACCTGACCGCCCGGTTTGACTGCTACTGAAACATTACCTGTATCAACTTGGACTCATATTGCCTGTTACCCAACCTGACCATCATGCCACCTCTATTTTCTTAGCTTTCATTTTACCATTTATTATGACAGCTTTTTCATCTTCATATATATAATGTACTGTTTTAAATATATCCAGCTTTGATCGACCTAAAAAGGACAGCATTCTGAAGTTTATCTTGAGCTCTGCGCTGTTATTATGTCCATATGGCGTGGTAAGTTCATGGAAAATTGTTGATTTACTTGTTTTATATCTCAGTTCTATGGTTTGTCTTGCAACTCTCTTTAGTAGTTACATCGTTCTCTATGTATCCAAGTTAATGTGTATTAACTTCTTTATTGACACCTTGGCAGCTGAAAGTGTTATCTTTGCTCAAAGGCTTGGGAAGCCAAGTTTTGCTTGTTAAAGAAGTAGATTCTTTGTTGAAAGATTTGTTAGAAAGACGCAATAAATCCCATCATCAAACATTGTCGAGGGTTGAAGTTAAAATCCTGTGTCTATTACTGGAGGTAATTTCCTGTAAAGAGGTTACATGATTTTGCATTTAGAATCCCACGGCTTTGTTAAAGTAACATTTTATCTGTTTTTTAGTGCTGTACGAAGCTCACTTCAGCAGCTGGTGCGCATGCCGTTGAGTCATGCATATTGAAGGCACTTCAGGTTGGTAGTCATACACCCATTTACTTATGAATGGATCGATGTGGATTCTGTTTTTTGTTTAATAGGATGAAAAAAAAATATATATATATATATTTAGCTTAAAAGGTACTTGAAATAGTGTATTTTTTAATAGTCATATTTGACATTATCTATTAGTTAAAAGGTTAACTTGTTTGCAAGTAGTGTTTCTGGTCAAAGCTGCCTGATTTGAATTATATGTTCACCTTTTTCTTTATTTTTTTCCTGGCAGGTTGATCGATCATATTCCGAAGATGCTTCCATCATACAGCCTTGTGCTACTATTTTAAATTGCCTTAATGGCTCTTTGTATGGGGGTTTCAAGCCTGAAATACAGGTAATTATTTCTAATGGAAGCTAGATGCTTCTAAGCTGATTTTTGATCGTTAAGCTCTTCACAAAATATTGGATATCTAAACACGAAATCTTATGCTAATACATTTAGCATGCTTACTAGCAATTTTGTCTGACTCACTGGCTGTTTACTAACTTGCAGGAACTTGTGTTTCAAGAACTTGTGTGTCTGTTTCGAAGCTATAACGGAGACATTCATAATGCAGCTCGGGTGGCCTTGTTGCAGATAAAGGTTTCTATTCATTTCTCCCTTTCATGGTTTTCTGTGCCGCTCTTTTGCTTAATATTATTTGTCCCTCCTCTTATATATTATTATTTTTCAAAGGGTTTCACCCCCTTGAGGAATATTGTATGGCTGGGATTTTGCTCTTGTTTGTTATTTATAATTCCACAAGCACCTGTTAGACTCTTTAAATTTGAGACGTTACTATTTCCACACTGCTGTAGTATTTTAAACGTAGCGGACAATAAATTTGGAATTTTCTTATAAGTACATCATCAATATCTTCGTATTGTTGATTCTTTGTTTCTATGGTAGTCTTTTGTGTTTTTTTTGTGAGATGCTCTCAACTTTATTTACTTTCCTCTAATATTGCAGGTTTCTAGCTCAATCATACAGCGGATGCTTGATTTTGTTTTGGAAAAAGCAGTTCCTTTAACCGGTACACCGCATGGGAAGAAGAAAAAGACAGCATCCTTGCATGATCATAAGCGCTGCAGCAAGCTCTCGTTTCTGAGTTCTTTACTCGATATTTTGCTACTAAAGAAAGACATAGAGAACAGGTGAGCTTCCAGTGTGACCTGTTAGCCTATTAATGAGCTGATTCGGGTTATGTGTTATTTCTAATAGTGTCAAATAGGGTAAAATAATATCAGGTAAAAGAGTAATGGGTCATACAGGTAGAATTTGGGCTAACATGTTTTTGAAAATGCATACAATCTCCTAAATCATTTTATTCAAAAAAATAGAGTAATGTAATTGTACTTGGAACATTTATTATTTGATGAATGTGCTCTAAAACTTGAAAAATATGTTTATTTTGCTATGATTATCCATTAGTTTGTTTAAATAAATTGAGTTGGTTTGCTATTATCTTTTGTGCTTATTATTGATTGAGTTGATCACACACATAATCATTTATTTCAGGACTGCTCTCGTGGAGCCACTGTTCAAGCATCTTAGCATTGTTTTTATGGATAAAGAGTGGATACATGAAGCTATAAAGCAGGATGAGGAACATGCTGAAGCTGCTTCTGATATTTCACAAAATGAATTGTGTTACATTCAACAGAATCTACTATCAGTTCTTGAAGATATCTCAAATTCCTTTATCAATGATAGAGCACAGGTTATACTCATTTTCGGTTTTCTTCTGTTCTATAAAAACTCGGTTGCACCTGTCAGTTTGTATTATTACTGCTAATTGATTGTATAATGACACCATTTAAATTGCAGGATGGAGTTGCTGAATGTTTCGACATAAAGCTATTGGTTAGTTGTGCTCGATCCACAGATGATGCAGTCACACGTAATCATGTGTTTTCGTTGTTATCAGCAGTTTCAAAGGTTATGCCAGACAGAATCTTGGACTACATACTTGATATTCTTACCCTTATTGGGGAATCAGCTGTTACACAGGTATATTGATCTTTAATGCAGCCTTTGTTAATACTAGTATTTTTTATCACATGTGTGGGAGAAGTTTAACAGCTATCTTATGATGTATGGAAGCACTTGAGGTGTTTGTTACAAGGGATTGTTCTTTAACCTCAAATTCCAAGCATAGTTGTCAAAAGCGAATGCGATTGCAAGGCGCAAATACCCAAAATCTCGCCTAGGCGAGAGGCGCATAAAAAGCGCGGGCTGTTTCTGGTTAGATTCAAGGGTTGCAATAAGATTCACACTGCATTCTAACACTATCCCACTAACTTAATTGGATTAAAACACTCTAAATCAAAAAATCCCAAATCGTACCATGAACCCTAATTTCAAAAATCAAACCAAACGTGTTTCTGGGTATGATTGGATCCTTGTATCATGTTTATAACATGATTCCGATCAAAACCCACTAACTTAATTGGATTAAAACACTCTAAATCAAAAAAATCCCAAATCGTACCATGAACCCTAATTTCCAAAATCAAACCAAACGTGTTTCTGGGTATGATTGGATCCTTGTATCATGTTTATAACATGATTCCGACCAAAACCCACTAACTTAATTGGATTAAAACACTCTAAATAAAAAAATCCCAAATCGTACGCATGAACCCTAATTTCCAAAATCAAACCAAACATGTTTCTGGGTATGATTGGATCCTTGTATCATGTTTATAACATGATTCCGACCAAAACCCACCCATTTAATCACATTTTAACACACCGTCGCTTAATTTTTACACATGCCTGGGCCTAGGGTTTCGAGCGTTGGGGGCCCGCATCGCCGTCGCATCTCGCCTAGGCGCACCAGGCGCTCGCTTTTGACAACACTGATTCCAAGTTTTGGCTTAACTAAAGTTTTACATAAATCGGTCAATGCTTACCAAGCTTTTAGTTATACATGTCGTTTTAGCGAGTAAATGTTAGTTGTATCTATTCTTTTCTTGGCAGTGGGACAATCAATCAAAGAAGGTATCTGAAGACCTTATATCTACTATTGTGCCATGCTGGCTTTCAAAGACTGAAAACCAAGAGGAACTGTTGCAGGTATGTGAATCTGTGCTTAACATATTTTTACTTCTTCTACCATGATGGCACTTATTTTTCTTAGTTTAACTTGCCGTTTCTTTCTCTCAGATTTTTCTGAATATATTGCCTAATGTCGCTGAACATAGGAGACTTTCTATCATGGTGCACCTTTTGAGGTATTTATGATTAGCTGTCATGTTACACTTCTCGTTGGAGGTGTTCAGTATTCACATTAGACTTGATATAGTATAACTTTGATTTGGGTGTATATGACCTAACAAGCATACTTTACAGGACTCTAAGGCAGAGCAGCAGTTTAGCTTCATTGCTTGTCCTCCTTTTCCAATCATTGGCTTCAAATCAGGATACTTCAGAGAAACTGAGTACGAATGTACGTTCACAGTGGGAGTACGTATTTGCCTTGCGTATTTGTGAGCAGTATTCATGCATGGTATGGCTTCCTTCACTTGTGGAGACGCTTCAAAAGATAGATATGGGTGCATGGGACCCGCAACTTGTCCTGCAACTCCTAGTTGCAATGCAGTTTATTAGTGACAAATTACAAGATCCTGAAATAGCATTCAAGCTTAAATCTGGTGAAGATGTCAGTAGCTTTCAGGTCTGATTTTTAATCTTTCGTAGTTAGCTTTTGTATAGTAGATATTTTTTAGGCTCTGGGTTATGCTTTATCCAAACATGTTATATACGGGTTATATGAAAAAGTTTTGTAAAAACAGAAATGGGTTGAAAGTTGCCTAAATGTGTTTTTGAGTTTGTCAGACCTCGTAAATAGATAAAAAAATAGTAGAGTTTTTTGAATCATATTTCGACGGAACAACTTTTTTTCAAAAAAGTAATAATTGATAATTTTGGTTCAATCTCATTTTTAAGCTTTATTTCTCTTTTATGTTCTCAGGCAACAAGTGGGGCACTAATGGAGCATGTCGCCAACTATTTGCAACTGGTTGGGCCAAGGAGAAAGGAGCATGGTGTTCCAGCTTCAGTAGGCAAAGAACTAAAGCAGCTTATGCATGCTGTTTTGACATCTGTCAGAAAGGGTCTCCTGCCTTCCACTTACTTTGAAGTCATCATCAAATTGTTAGGCCATGCAGATTGTAACTTGAGAAGAAAGGTTAGAAATTTCACTCAGCACCAATAATTATTACAGTACAAAATTATAACATACTCTAAACTCATTTATTTGTATTTTAACAGGCTCTTGGGCTTCTATGTGATATGGCAAAAGAATGCAACGTGTTGACTCAGAAGCATAATAAAAGAATATTAAATTCAAGCATAAGAAGCTCATGGCTTCAGTTCGATGAACTTACTTTACAACGCTTCGAACAAATGTGTCACGAGATCTTAGAAATAGTTGATGACACTGCTAATACATCAAAACATAGCTCCTTGAGACTTTTAGCCGTTTCCACTATTGAAGTTTTAGTCACGGTTTTTCCTTCAAGTGACTCCATCTTTAACACATGTCTGGCAACAGTTATTAAGCATATACATTCCGATGATTTGGCTGTCTCTTCTGGATGTTTCCGAACTGTTGGCGCATTGATTAATGTGCTTGGGCCGCGGGCCCTACCTGAGCTTCCAAATATCATGGATAATGTCTTCAAGAGGTGTATAAATTCAGAAACCCAAGATAGTGATGATATGAGTTTGAGCGGATCATCAAATTCAAAAGAAACTCTCTTCATGTCTATTCTTGTTACGATAGAGGCAGTCATTGATAAGCTTGGTGGTTTTTTGAACCCGTATCTTGCTCGTATTTTTGAACTTTTAGTTTTGCGTCCCCAATATGCAAATAACTCCGGTTCGAAGTTAAAGTTGAAAGCTGATGCTGTGAGAAAACTCATAACAGAAAAAGTTCCTGTAAGTTTGACTCTAATTCTAACTTTGTCATGGGTTTCTTTATAATAATAAGAGGTAACAAAGTTTGCGGGTCGGGTAAAAGGTCTCAGTTGGTACTTTTTTGGTGTAGGTATGCGGATCGGTTTGGCTTAGGTCGACCCGAGACACTCTTTGTCCCAAATCCAAATATTTTAAAGCAAAATACGATTAGTTAACAAATATTTTAATTCCAATATAAGTTTGCTCGTATCTTTTAATGAAATAATCGATGTCGTGATTATAATTTTTTTTATTGTTTATGATTAATCATCTAGTGTTTTAATATGAGGTGATTTGGGAGGTTATATATAGTAATATTACACTTCTGGCTACTTTAATTTGCTTTAATATAAAGTGATTTGCGATCTATGCTAACAGAGCTGTTGGATCTCAATTCTCTATTAATGACTATTGTGTATTATATATTTTGTTTTACCAGGTTCGTCTGTCACTTCCTCCTCTCTTGAAGATATATTCTGAAGCAATCAAATTTGGGGATTCAAGCTTATCGATTACTTTTCAGATGTTAGGAAACTTCATTAGTACAATGGATCGATCGTCAATATCTGCCTATTATTTAAATATTTTTGACATGTGCTTGCTTGCTCTGGATCTTCGTCGCCAGCAGCTTGCTTCGATCAAAAGTATTACTGCTGTTGAAAAGGATGTTATCAATGCAATGGTGGTTCTTACAATGAAACTTACAGAGAATATGTTTAAGCCACTTTTCATTAGGTGTGTTGAGTGGTCAGAATATGTGGAGCAAAGTCAGGATTTAGAGCATGCAAGTATCTACAGGGCAATATCTTTCTTCAATTTAATACAGAAGCTTGTTGATAGCCACAGGTGAGTTGAAACCTACTATTTTAACTTTTTTACTCGTACAAGTTATGTAAGTTACAGGGTAAACTCCAATATTCATGTTTTTTTAAAGTCAAAGAAAGGTTAAAGAAAAGACCACTAAAGATAAAGTTTAAGTGTTTAAACCCCCAAAATGGTAAAGTTAGCTGGTTTTATCCGACATTAACCATTAAAAGGTTTGAAAGTTTCTTGTTTAAACAGGTTAACAGTCGCTCAAAGTGTGACATAGTTCGCTAATTAGCTAACCTGATTCAACCCGTTTCGTACCAATATTATACTTAAAGATTTTGCTACTTTGGTTCAAAATTTGTTCTAATATTGTTTACTATAATGCTACAGATCCTTGTTTGTTCCATACTTCAAATATATTCTAAACGGATTGGTGCGGCATCTGACTGATGAAGTTGTAAGACCTGGTCCATCTCGAAAGAAGAAGGCAAAGCTTATGGACTCAGAAACGAGTAAGAGCCAGGAGGATTCTACTTTGTCTGTAGGAAAGTGGCATGTGAGGGCGCTGGTTTTGTCGTCTCTAGATAAATGTTTTCTTTTTGACGCTGGAAACCTCGAGTTTCTTGACTCCTCAAATTTTCAAGTAAGTGGAAATTTCCTTTTTTATTTTGTTTCAGTGTGTTAATCTTCGACTTCACGCTCTAGCATCTGATTTTTTTTCTTTCAATTAAGTTTATTGTCATACTTGATTTTGATTAGAAATTGGCTGTTTTGGATTTATTTTTACAGGTGTTACTGAAACCAATCATCTTACAGCTTGATGTTGATCCACCAAGCTCCCTCGAACAGCATCCGGAAGTACCCTCTGTGAATGAGGTTGATGATGTGTTGGTTTCTTGTGTTGGACAAATGGCTGTTACATCTGCTAGTGACCTTCTGTGGAAATCACTTGTTCATGAGGTTGGTCTTTAACTCTCTTCACACCTTTTTCTTCGTCTACTTTAGGGTTACACGTCAGATTCGTCTGGCTTGGCCGCAAAAGAAAGTCGGGTATTTTTTTTACTCGTAAATAGTCAATGTCTAAAAGTTGATTTCAAAACTAAGTAAAAAAAAAAATAATAATAATAAATTGAGCGTTTTAAGTAAAGCTATACATGACGAATATGTAAGCTCTCTGTCCTAAGGTTATACATGACGAATATTTAAGCTCTCTGTCCTAAGGTTATACATGACGAATATGGTGAAATTATGTCAAAATCCTATAGGTCTTGATGGAAACTCGAAGTGAGAAGGTACGTACCCGGATACTGGGGTTGAAGATAGTGAAGTATCTACTAGATAATCTAAAAGAAGAGTTTACTGTATCCATAGCCGAAACCATACCATTCCTTGGTGAATTGTTGGAAGATGTGGAACCAAATGTCAAGTCGCTGGCTCAAGAAATTCTAAGGGATATGGAAACAGCAACTGGTGAAGACCTACGCCAGTATTTGTAGAAGTTTGAACTTTTGAACAATCTAAATAGTATCATTAGCTCATCTGTAGTATCATCCATGAGATGCATTGGCCATCTGTTTTTGTAAGGTTCAAATTTTGGTTCTTTGTAATGTTTTGATCTGAAATTTTTGCAAAATACGCGCCTTGGTTTGATATATAGTTCCGTTTCAGCAAGTGTTTTGTTAGCTTCACTTTCATATATTTTGCTATCTGACGCTGTACTTCAGTGTCCTTAAATTATCAGCAAACTAAATTCTACAAGCTGATTGACCAGTTACTCCAAACCAAAGCCTCGAATTACAGTTAAGTTGATTTAAAAATAGTTGGTGCCGTTTAAAAAACCACTGAACACTTCAATTCATAAAATGTGACATAAAATGATCAGCCAAATAATTGGAGAGCAGCCCAATGGGTCAATGGCCTCGAAAATCTGAAGTATCAAACGATTTAAGTTAAACTATATATTAGACTTAAACTTTATTTCCATAATAAAAATTACATTTAATACACATTAATTATGGTTATAATTTTTCAGAATTAAATCTGAATTTTAAGTAAGTAAACTCAAACTTTTCTTATATAGTCACGTTAAAATTGAGAGCACGCCTTAAACAAACTCATTTTATAAATATATTATAGGGATATATATTGGGAGGCCACCAAACTTTTAATTTTTTCTTATGGGTTTTTCTAAAATGTACCCTCAAGCACATGTTAAGGTGTAATAATCAAACTAATACTTTTCATAAAAGTTATAAAATGTAATTAATGCATATTAATTATACCTAAAATTTACTATAATTACATGTAATTTTCTATTTAATGAACTCATACATAGATAATATCAGTATAAAATATATTAATCGACTCTTTAACTTTAACTTTAACCTTCTCATAAGTCATATTTAACCCAAAAGCAACATTATCTCAAACAAATAAGCACTAATTTTCAAAGATTGCGTACCAAAGTATCTAATCAAACAATTCGCTAACAACCCTTTCTATAAAAATAATATTAAGTCTTATGACCGAGTGTATTAGATGCTCCTAGACATTGTTGCAGGTGACATTATGATTGAATTTCATTTGTTACGTTCTAAGTGTTGGTTGTTTTTTGTGTTGATTCCAGATCAGGGTAAAGATAATCAATAATCAAGGTATCGGATATTCACTTGAAATCGTGTAATCACTTTCCAATAGAAACTATTCGACCCTATGCCTGGGTTACACGAATATCTTTATGGGATAAGACCAAGTGATGTTCTTGTTTTAGGCACAAATCAAGAACCAAATCGTATTCAAGTGTTTAGGGTTTTTGTGTTGTATATCCATGCAGTAAAGTTATGATCTCTATTTATAATAGAGATTACTCAAACCCTAGCCCATGGAATTATTAATAATTAACGGCCTATTAATCATACCATAATAGTTTCCATAATATCAGGGATCAGTGGTTTAAACGAGCAGTACAAACTGTTATGTACAACAGTACTAACTTAGCCTAGCAGTACTAACTTTGATCTGGTAGTCTTAACACTAGCATTAGAAACTGGTAGTCTTAACACTAGCAGCAGAATGATCTGCATCAGCAGTATTATGAATAATACTAGCAGCAGAATCACAAACCACTTAATTGAGTCAGGGTAAACAGTGACCTGATGGGTGTACACCTCGTACCTCCAAGCCCATTATCAGGTATGAATTAATCCCTCAAGTGCACTAAATTTTCTAACAATCCTCCCCAAATTTAGTTCACTTACTTTGCATGAAAAATAAACAATAAACAAACATGTGCATAAATGAAAATATCTTGAAGATTGAATTCTCATCTTAGTACATTACACGTTCAAATATTCGAGAATCAGGGTGTTCTAAGAATTGAACCCTTCAACCCATTTGAATACCTGAAGATAAAATACACACAATGTTTTCAAACACTTAAATACTCTTAACACTATACAAGCCATGTGTCCATATCCAATTCATAAATGTTGTAAAAGCTAAAAGTCCAAAGCTTCCTGAAGCGGCAAAACTTTAACATTTACATAGGTAGTTCATCTTTATTCATGCTCCTGCTAAGCACTTTTTCAAAGAAAATTAACCATTGAGAAGTAAAGACTTCATCCTCCTTTTCAGCAGGTTCTGAGCACAACCTTGGGATGAAAATAAACATGTGCTCCAGTCCACTAAATGTTCAGCTTTCCACATTGAACTCAGCTCCAAAGTTTCCTCAGGACTTGGGATGAAAATAAACATGTGCTCCAGTCCACTAAATGTTCAGCTTTCCACATTGAACTCAGCTCCAAAGTTTCCTCAGGAGGGAGTTGGGTGTCATAGCATTCAGTGACTAAGTTGGACTTAAACCCATCCCTTTAGCAGACTTTAAAACCAAGTCTCTAGCCAAACCCTTCGTCAAGTGATCAGCTAAGTTTTGTTGAGATCTAACAAACTCTATAGATACCACCCCATTCATGATAAGCTCACAAATCATGCTATGCCTGACACCTAAGTGTCTAGACTTCCCATTGTACATTTGGCTATAAGCCTTTGCCAATGTAGCAGCACTATCACAACGGATAGAAATAGGTGCTATAGGTTTAGGCCACAATGGAATCTCAAGAAGCAAGTTTTTCAACCATTCAGCTTCTTTACCAGCAGCAGCTAAAGCCACAAATTCAGATTCCATAGTAGAACTGGTGATGCAAGTTTGCTTCTTGGATGCCCAAGAAATTGCACCTCCACCAAGTAGGAATACCCAGCCACTAGTAGACGAATTGTCCTCAGTGTTACTGATCTAACTTGTATCAGTGTATCCTTCTAACACTGAAGGATAACCAGTATATGAGAGACTATAATCCATAGTTCTCTTCAAATACTTCAGTACCCTCTGAATTGCTTGCCAATGATGAGCACTAGGATTACTAGTATACCTGCTCAATTTTCCCACAGCAAATGCAATATCAGGTCTTGTACAAGTCATGTCATACATTAAGCAGCCAATCACTCTAGAATACTCAAGTTGAGATACAGTCTTACCAGTATTAGGCATGAGCTTCTCACTTGTATCCATAGGAGTACTCACTGGAGTACAATCAAAGTAATTAAATTTCCTCAACACCTTCTCAATGTAATGAGACTGAGATATTGAAATCTTGTTACTTTCATGTTTAATCCTTATACCAAGGATAACATCAGCCTCCCCCATATCCTTCATGGAAAACCTTAATGACAAAAATTCCTTTGTTAGGTAAACTTGATTTTGGTCAGTGCCAAAGATCAACATGTCATCAACATATAGACAAATGATGACTCCTTTACCAGATTCATCAAATTTGCTATATACACATTTGTCAGACTGATTAAGTGAATAACCACTAGACAAAACCACTTCATCAAATTTTTGATGCTATTGCTTAGGTGCCTGCTTTAGTCCATATAAGGACTTAATCAGTTTGCACACCTTGTTTTCATTGCCAGGCATGATGAAGCCTTGAGGTTGGTTCATATAAACCTCCTCATCCAATTCACCATTCAAGAAAGCTGTCTTCACATCCATCTGATGAATAATCAGATTGTGAATTGATGCCAAAGCAAACAACAATCTTATGGTACTGATACGAGCTACAGGGGCATAAGTATCAAAGTAGTCTATCCCTGACTTTTGTTTAAAGCCTTGAATGACTAGTCTAGCCTTGAACTTTTCAATAGTTCCATCTACCTTCATTTTCCTTTTGAAAATCCATTTGCAACCCAAAGGTTTGCAACCAGGTGGTAGATCAGTCAACACCCAAGTGTTGTTGCCCATGATGGAGTCCATCTCATCATTTATTGCCTCTTTCCAGAAAGCAACATCCTGGGACTTCATTGCTTCATCAAATATTTTGGGATCATCCTCAACATTAAAGCAATAGGAGTGTTGGTCAGAGACCTCATCCCTTGTTCCTTCAATTAAGTACAATTGAAACTCAGGTCCAAATGACTTTGGAGTCCTAACCCTTTTGCTCCTTCTGAGCTCAGGTTCAGGTTGTTGAACCACAACCTCATCAGGAACCTCATCAGAGATTTCTGATACACCAACATCATTAGTTCCATTAGGAATCCTCTGACTTGGTCTAGGGACTGATGAGAATCTATTCTCATCAAAGATTGCATCCCTTGATTCAATTATTGAGTTAATTGAAACAGATTCATTAGGTTCAATAACATAGAACCTATATGCCTTGGAATGCTCAGCATATCCAACAAAGATGCATTCAATGCCTCTTTCACCCAAAGTTTTTAATTTTGGATCAGGGAGTTTCACAACAGCCCTACAACCCCAAACCCTGAGATAATTCAGGTTGGGTTGCTTTTTAGTCCAGAGTTCATAAGGGGTTGTCTTGTTCCTTTTGTTGGGGAAAACCCTATTTAATAAATAGCAAGCTGTTAACATAGCTTCACCCTAGAACCCTTGACTCAGCCCAGAATAGGACAACATGGAATTAACCATCTCCTTCAGCACCCTGTTTTTCCTTTCAGAAATACCATTTTGCTGAGGAGTATAGGGGGCAGTCCTTTCATGGATTATACCAACTGACTTGAAATATAGAGTATCCATGTACTCACCTCCCCTATCAGTCCTTAATCTCTTGATTTGGGACTCTTGTTGCAATTCAACCTCAGTTTTAAATACTTTAAATTTATCTAATGCTTCATCCTTAGTATGCAATAAATAAACATAACAATACCTAGAAGCATCATCAATAAAAGTCACAAAGTATTTCTTATTCCCCAAAGAGGGAGTAGCATGTAAATCACATAAGTCACTGTGAACCAGTTCCAATATTACAGTTTCACGTTTTACACTTTGAAATGGTTTCTTAGTTATCTTGTTCATCATACAAGTTTTACACTTTTCAGTGTTCATGTCAAATGCTGGGATTAACCCATCCTTAGACATATCTTGCATCCTTTTAAAGTGTACATGCCCAAGTCTAGCATGCCAAAGGGTTGAATCATTCAATTTAGATGTCGACATAAAAGCAGAATTAACAACATCATGAACAATATTAAGTCTAAACATCTGATTACATAAATAACCAAAACCAATAAATACACCATGTTTAGATAACACAAATTTATCATATTCAATAACTTGTTTGTAACCACAATTATTCAAAATACTACTAGAAACCAAGTTCTTCCTAATATCAGGAACATGTAAAACATTAAACAAAGAAACAATCTTTCCAGAACTAAACTTCAAATCAACACATCCTCTTCCATGTACTAGGGCTGTTGACTCATTTCCCATATGAAGAATAGAACCATCATTCATTGACTCGTAGGTCTTGAACCAGCTTCTATCTTTACACACATGGATTGTTGCTCCAGAGTCAACCCACCACGCAACATCATCATCCTGCACAAAGTACAATTCAAATATATATGTAACATAATAAATCTCAAAAGACTTATTAAATATATTCTGACCTTTCAGGGAATTGGTGTTACCATTCTCAGATCCACTCGTGCCTGATCCATTGGTTTTATTGCCAATCTTAACACCTTTACAATCCTTCTTGAAGTGTCCAGTTTTACCACACTTCCAACAAGTAGCTTTTGACTTCTTGTTAGGATCAGTTTTGGTGTTATCCTGATACTTACGTTTGCCCTTGTTGTCATTGTTCCTGGAGGAGTTGTTATGCTCCACCAAATTGACAACTGATGGACCAGCAGCATTGCTGCTCTTTGGCTTGTCACTTTCATGCGCCTTGAATGATTCCTCAATGCGCAAATGATTGCCCAACTCAACAAGAGTTAACTCCTCCTTCTTATGCTTTAGCATATGCTTGAAATCTTTCCAAGAAGGAGGTAGTTTATCGATGATACAAGAGACTGAAATAGCCTCATCCATGTTCATCTTGTGTTGTGTGAATCGACCAAGTATACTAAGAAGTTCATTGTATTGTTCCATGACAGGTCTAGAATTGACCATTTTGTAATTGTTAAAATTACTTACAAGGAACTTCTTACTTGATGCATCCACAGCCATATATTTGGCTTCCAAGGAATCCTACAGTTCTCGAGAAGATTCAACATTCTGATAAATGTCAAAGAGAGTATCAGACATACCATTGAGAATTAATCCTCTGCAGATATAGTCATAATTCTCCCATTTGCTTCTGCTCCTCATCTGTTCCATAGTAGCATCATCCCCATGATCTTCAGGAATGGTTGTGGTCAGAACATACACCACATTCATGCTTGACAACAAGAATTGCATCTTCTTTTGCCATCTTCTGAAATCGACACCTTCAAACTTTTCCAGTTTGGAAAAGTTAGCAGCCATATGCCTCATAGCAGCAGCCATTGATTATCACAGGAATAGTTTCTATTGATTGTTGGTTGTTTTTTGTGTTGATCCCAGATCAGGGTAAAGATAATCAATAATCAAGGTACCGGATATTCACTTGAAATCGTGTAATCACTTTCCAATAGAAACTATTCGACCCTATGCCTGGGTTACACGAATATCTCTATGGGATAAGACCAAGTGATGTTCTTGTTTTAGGCACAAATCAAGAACCAAATCGTATTCAAGTGTTTAGGGTTTTTGTGTTGTATATTCATGCAGTAAAGTTATGATCTCTATTTATAATAGAGATTACTCAAACCCTAGCCCATGGAATTATGAATAATTAACGGCCTATTAATCATACCATAACAGTTTCCATAATATCAGGGATCAGTGGTTTAAACGAGCAGTACAAACTGTTATGTACAGCAGTACTAACTTAGCCTAGCAGTACTAACTTTGATCTGGTAGTCTTAACACTAGCAGTAGAAACTGGTAGTCTTAACACTAGCAGCAGAATGATCTGCATCAGCAGTATTATGAATAATACTAGCAGCAGAATCACAAACCACTTAATTGAGTCAGGGTAAACAGTGACCTGATGGGTGTACACTCCGTACCTCTAAGCCCATTACCAGGTGTGAATTAATCCCTCAAGTGCACTAAATTTTCCAACACTAAGTAAATGTATCGAGAGTAAACTAAACGCGTTGGCCTGGGTTAAGCTGCCCCACAAATATAACTTCAGTATCTTTCTTGATATAATCCAATACATTTTCCTTCAATGAGGGTCAAATCGTGAAACTGCTTCTGAACAGGTTCATTTTATTTTGTTAGCTTTTTGTTTATTTAGGTTAGATTAAGTGGTTTAAACTATTTGTGCTTATATATGCTGCTGTGAATTAGTTGATGCATGTGCTGATCCCCTGGTGTGGCGTATGCTGTTTATAGGGCTTTTCATTTTGTAGGATGCACCCGACGATTCAGAGTTGGATTCTGATACGGTTTCAAGTTATTGCAAGACCCGTGGACTTGAAATAGTGGCACACAACTCCAGCTCGGTGATGGATTGTATAAGAATTTGTATATGCTTGCAAAAGAGTTGCTATGAAAACATAGATCCGTTTCACGATGCAAACAGTTTGTGTAGCCTTTCGTTCAAAAGGGAAGATCGTGTTAGACGTAGCATCATCGGCCATTGCCTATTTACTGTTACTATCTGGACGAACAACTGAATCAAGGTTTATATTAATGATTGATTGTATAAAAATTCAGGTCATTGCAAGACCCGCAAAATGAAAATAGTGCCACACAACTCCAACTCAATGATTGATTGTATAAGAATTTGTATATGTTTACAAAAGAATGTTTTTCTTAATTATATGTTTTATAGAAACATTACCACAATACTCTCGCAGCAACACGCGGGTTACCTTGCTCGTAAACTATAAGAAGATTGTTTTCTGAATGATGTCATACGTGCGCTCACACTTATGGTACACATTTGTACATGACGAGACTTGAAGACATATCTTTCACGTTGTAGGAATCTCTATATTCCAAGAAGAAAGAAAAAAAAGTTTACAGCAAGAATTAGACAAAAAAAAAAAAAAAGAAAAAAAGAAAAAAGAAAAAAAAAAAAAAAAAAAAAAACACTTTGCTTGATGTTATTTGTTGAGGTACGGCCATAGAAAACTTATCAGCTAGTTTATAATAATTGGAAATGGAATAAAAACATATCACGTACCTTAGATTTAGTTAGATACACAGATAATATCAGCATAAAATATATTAATCGACTCTTTAACTTTAACTTTAACTTTCTCATAAGTCATATTTAACCCAAAAACAACATTATCTCAAACAAATAAGCACTAATTTTCAAAGACTGCGTGCCAAAGTATCTAATCAAACAATTCGCTAACAACCCTTATCTATAAAAATAAGGGATAATTACTAAAATAGACCGGGCAACCAAGTGGTTGGCGATTTTTTTCCAAAAAAAAAAAAAAACTTCTAATATTAGACCAGGGCAACCTATATTTTTTGGGCAACTGAAATCTGCAAGTAACAAATGTCACTTTTCTAACTATTTTTTGGGCAACCTGTGTATTTTTTGGGCAACTGGAGGACACTTTTCATCGTATGGGTCGAGATGCTCAGTTACCTGGTCTAATATCTGAAATATTTTTTTAAAGAAAAACCACCAACCACTTGATTGCCCGGTGTATTTAGTAATTATCCCAAATATATTAAGTCTTATGACCGAGTGTATTAGATGCTCCTAGACATTGTTGCAGGTGACATTATGATTGAATTTCATTTGTTACGTTCTAAGCCTATGCACAGTAGTGACATGGGTCACCAGCTGTCACATCAGCTTTTTTTCTCCGGTTATCAGACACGATCAAGTTGCTATAGTGGTGACCGACTATTATTTATTTATTTATTTTTAATTTTTTTTAATTCAAATATTTTAAACAACAAATTTAAAATTCATTAAAAATAAAAACATTACAACACTAAATTAAAAACTTAAACATTACAATACTTATTAAAAACTTAAACTAGTAATCTAAGTTGTTGCGTGCCTTGGTTGCTGCCTTAAGCTGCAAAAGTTCATTTCGTTGTCATTCGGACAAGATCCATAAAGTACAATCATGTAGTTGGGATAAGTCCTATATTCAATTCATTGAATATCATGTGAAATTGATATGTCAACGGATCAATATACTTTCATGTATATCCTACCAATACTCACATTTGTCTTAGTTTAATGATATTCCCATATTATTAATTGACAACGGACAATTTAGAATAACTAAATTATTCACGGATTAAACATGCAAATATATGACACAATATTAAAGAATGAAAAATAAACATAACAAATACTTTATTCCATTAAAAATAATAATTGTTTACAATATCCTTTATCCAAATATTAATCACAGTCATGCATGAAACTACTAGCTAAACGAAGTCTAATGCCATTGGCAAGTTCAGTAAGATTTTCTCTAGGAAAAGCCTTAGTGAAAGGATCAGCTAAGTTGTCATATGTGTGAACTTTCAGTAGATTAATTTCACCTAAGCTGACTTGTTGTTGAACATAGTGATACTTTCGTAGAAAATGTCTGGTGCCCTTCATGACTCCATGTTCATTGGCAAATATGATTGCAGTAGAATTGTCGTAATACATATTAATAGGTGATTCAATTAAAGGCATAACACTAACCCATGAAATGAATTTCCAAATCCAAACAGCCTCTATAGCAGCGTCTGAAGCAGCTATGTATTCAGCTTTTGTTGCAGACATCTAATTGTACTCTGCTTCGTGCTCTTCCAGTCTACTTCTCATCCATTGATAACAAAGACATTGTTGGGTTTTAGAGATACTGCTACTCATGTAATTACAACTGCTCAGGGATTACAAGAAAAATAATGCAAGTCATTACTACTGCTAGTTATAAAGGTTAATGCTGCTTATGGTAGTTAAGACTGCTAGAGTACATTAAGACTGCTGACAGATTTCAATGAAAAATAGTTAATGCTGCTAGAAGAAAACTTAAGGGCTGTTTCTTTTTTTTCCTGTTTCTAGTTAGGTCCTGTGTGGATATATGTGTACTGTTTCTAGTTAGGTCCTGTGTGGATATATGTTGTTTCTTTTTTATGCTTAATTGACAATCTTAATACGAGTTTTTTCCCGAACTAGTGTAGGTGGAAAAAATTTATAAAAATTCGAAAAATTTATGAAAATTCGAAAAAATTTATAAAAATTTTAAAAAAATTCGAAAATTTTTAAAAATTCAAAAAATTTATAAAAATTCAAAAAATTCGAAAATTTTATAAAAAATTATAAAAATTCGAAAAAACTTATTAAAATTTTTAAAAAATTCAAAAAATTTATAAAAATTTATAATTTTTTTAAAATTCAAAAAATTTGTAAAAATTTATAATTTTTTAAAAATTCAAAAAATTTATAAAAATTTATAATTTTTTAAAAATTCAAAAAAAATTATAAAAATTCGAAAAAAAATTTAATAAATTCAAATTTTTTATAAGTTTTTTTGAATTTTTATAAATTTTTATAAAATTTTCGAATTTTTTGAATTTTTATAAATTTTTTATAAAATTTTCAAATTTTTTGATTTTTTATCAATTTTTCGAATTTTTATAAATTTTTTTGAATTTTTATAAATTTTTTCAATTTTTATAAATTTTTTGAATTTTTATAAATTTTTTATAAAATTTTCGAATTTTTTGATTTTTTATCAATTTTTCGAATTTTTATAAATTTTTTTGAATTTTTATAAATTTTTTGAATTTTTATAAATTTTTATAAATTTTTTGTATTTTTAAAATTTTTTGAATTTTTTTAAAATTTTTATAAATTTTTTCGAATTTTCATAAATTTTTCGAATTTTTATAAATTTTTCGAATTTTTAAATTTTTTTTGAATTTTTATAAATTTTTTCGAAGTTTTCTAAATTTTTCGAATTTATTTTTTCCACCTACACTAGTTCGGGAAAAAAATCGTATTAAGACGTCCTGAATAGAAACAGTATCAAATTTTGCCCACTTCCACATTAAGGATTCTCTTTTGCAATAAGTTAAAAAGAAACACCAAAGTTTCCTGTTTCCAGCCAGTTTTGTTACCAAACAGGACATTAAGTTGAAAGTAAACGGCCCCTTAGTGCTGCTAGCTCTAAGTTACTACTGCTGAAGACTTAATGCTGCCAGAGTAAAGTGTTAGTACTGCTGAGTGTTTGTTAGTACCGCTGGAGTATTAGAGTCGGTTTATGTTTATAGAATATCTTGTAATGAAAGTTTAGTAATAAATAAATATAGAAAAGATATTTATCTTGTATAGAAAGTTATTGTAAGCCGACTAGGACTCCTTAGTCTATAAAAGGAGGTCCTAGGCCATAGAGATAGATACATCTTAATACGTTTTTGATAAAACTTCAAGGTTGTAAACCCTAATACTTTTGAGTATTCGTATTATATCAATAATATTGAAGTGTTTAGTTTGATATACTTGTGTTCTTGTTTACTGTTTTATACAATACAAAGTTCTTCTTAAGATCAAATACAAGATTCCGCATTGTACTTGATAAACTTCAAGGCAGTTTCTATACCTAGTTGTTTTAGATTTATCTAAGATAACTAACCCTTACAAGCTAAGGAATTTGATCAAGTTAATAACTGGGATCAACAAGTGGTATCAGAGCTTGTGATCTAGAAGCTGTGATCAAGAAGAACCTGTTTAGACTTAAGGCTGTTCCAATCTTACTGAAGACATGGAGTCAGAATCTACACATATGATGTTGCAGATTTGCTCACAAAAGCTTTTGATGTGGGTAGATTTCAATTTTTGGTTGTCAGTATTGGAATGATAAATCTTTGAAAATTATTATCTCTTTGTGATTTTGTAAAGTTTTGTAAGGATCAGTACTGTTATTAAGTTAATAAATTGTTTCTGCTGCTAATTATACTTAATATTGCTAGTTTACTTAGTATTGTTGTGTTAATGTTGCCAGTTATACTTAGTACTGTTAAGTATAATTGATGATGTGATTATTGTAAATTGTGTTATGTTTGTGTTTTTATGTTTTTGGGACTAATCTTTTGCAGGATAAGCTGAGAAAAGTGCTGGAGTGATGATTAATAAGCTGTTAGGAGTGGAAATTGAGTTCATGCTGCTAGGCATAAGTTAGTGCTGCTAAGCCTAACTTAGTGCTGCTAGGTTTCTGCTGCTATGTTTGAGAGTACAGGGTACTGTTTTAGAAATATGAACTATTAAGGGTTTATATCCTTCAATTATTCACACAAGTGTTTTCATCCGATCAAAACTCTCTCAAACATAAACCCTAACTCGTTTTTATCAATTAATTGCAAAACCCAGCAAAACCCTACACAATTTTTCATAATTCACAATGTCGACTCTGTCTTTTACAGACCAACATAACATGATCGCATTTTTGCAAAAACCCAGAGAAAGTGAAGGGTTTACTGAAATCATTGATTTTCTCAATGCTACTCATATTAAGTATGCATTAACAGTAAATCCTACCATATATATTTCCAACATCAAACAGTTTTGGGCTACTGCTAAGGTCAAAACTATTGACGAGGAAGTAGAAATTCATGCCCTTGTGGATGGGCAGAAGATTCTTATTACTGAGGCATTTGTTAGAGAAGTTCTTCATCTAGCAGATGTTAATAGAATTGAGAATCTTCCAAACTCTACAATTTTTGAAAACCTTGCATTGATGGGGTATGAAAGGAAAAATGATTTATTGAGGTTTTCAAAAGGTGTCTTTCCCCCACAATGGAAATTCTTAATACACACTATCTTACAGTGTCTTAGTCCAAAGACTACTGGTTGGAATGAGTTCAGTAGTAATATGGCTTCTGCCATTATCTGCTTGGCTAAAAATCAAATATTCAATTTTTCAAAATTAATTTTTGATAATGTGGTTAAGGCTTTGGATAGCTCTTCAAACAAATATTACTTATATCAAAGATTTTTGAAACTTCTTATGGACAAACAATTTATAAATAAAAAGGTTCATAACAAGGTTTATCCTGTTCTCTTTCATACTAAAAAGATTTTTGCTAACATGAAGAGAGAGGGAAAGGATTTTTCAGACATAGTTACACCATTGTTTCAAACAATGTTGGAACTAGGTCAAATTCAGGGTGAAGGTTCAGCAATCCCAACTGATACCCATCATACACCCACAATTTTACCATCCACATCAAAAACTCAAAAGACCTATACCCGTAGGTTCACCAAAAGGGGCACTCAGCTACCTCAGGCTAGTGCTGGTATGGATGCAGATGAGGCTACCAATAAGGAGTGGGAAGGTGGTTTGGTAAGGGCTGCCACTACTGTGTCAAGCTTAGCAGCAGCACAGGACAGTGGTAATATCCATAAGACCCAAACCAAGACAACTTCTAATGAATCAAGTTCCCATGGAACTGATTCAGGTGAAGGTCCCAGCCAAACGAAAAACATGGGGGGTGTAGATGCTCAGGCTAGGTCTGAGGCTATGCTTAACTCACCCAATGATGCACCACTCGGGAGAGGTAACACACTCCGAAGTGCTGAGGGTAGTCTTGAACTGATTAATGAATTGATGGTTACTTGTACCAACTTGTCACAACAGGTTCTTGACCTTCAACAAACAGCTGCTTCTCAAGGTGATGAAATTAGAATGTTGAAGAGAAGAGTTAGGTTTCTAGAAGGGGTACAAAGGTCAAGAACCCACAAGCTTAAAATAATACAAAAGGTGGGTACAGTTCAAAGGGTGAAATCCTCTAGTTCTGCAGATGTTCTCAAGGTGTTAAAAGAGGATGCTCCCAAACAGGGGGGAATAAGAGCATGGTTGCAGGGGAGGATACTGAATTTGATGCTGCTATGGGTGATGATGATGTTAATGTTGCTGAAGTAGTTTCTACTGCTAATGCAAAAAAAGTTAATGTTTCTGTAGTAGTTTCTACTGCTAATGTTGAAGAAGTACCAGTTAATGCTGCTAATGAAAATTTTAATGCTGTTGGTACAAAAATAGTTTCTCCTGCTAGTGTTGATTTGATGAATGATGAAACTATTTTAGCTCAAGCCATGATTGAGTTGAAGACATCAAAACCGCCAGTAAAAGGAGTTGTCATTCAAGAACCCATACCAACAACAACCAAACAACCACAACCTACACAGTACACTGGAAAGGGAAAGAGTGTACTGATTGAAGAACCACCTGCTAAACAAATGTCAAGAGCAGCACAACTAAATCATGATGCAGAGGTTGCAAAAGCTTTAGCTACAAAATTTGAAGAAGAAAAAAGGATTATTGCTGAACAAAGAAGGGCTGCAGCTGACAAAGAAGCTCAAAAACTAGCATTGATTAATGAATGGGATGATGAAAGAGCCCAATGTGATGCTGATTGGAAACTTGTTCAAAAACTTCAACATGAAGAGTAAGAATAGTATACAATTGATGAAAGGGCTAGGTTGCTAAAAGAGTTCTTTGAACAAAAGAGAAAATTTTATGCTGCAGAAAGATTAAAGGCTAAGATGCTGAAACCACCCACCAAAGCTCAAAGAAGAAAGTTTATGAGCAATTATCTCAGGAACATGAAGGGCTGGAAACTAAATGTTCTAAATCACTTTGATGATGGCAAGATTCAAGAGATGTATGAAAATGCAAAAAAGGGAGATTAGTGCATTTGAGCCTATGAAAAAAGAGATAATGGTGAAAGAGGTGCAAGGAAGCTCTAGTTCTAAAAGAGCAGGATAAAAGTTGGTTAAGCAGAGTAGTAAGAAGCAGAAATCTAAACAAAGTGCAAGAGCCAAAGGAGCAAGTTAATGAGCAGAAAGCTGATGTTGAAGATGACAATGATAAAGTATAAATGCAAGCACTTACAGAACTTGCATTAGTCAATGAAGATGAAGTCATGGATGTTGTTCCTCTCAAGATCAAACTTCCCATAATTGCTTTTACTTCAGGAATACATGGTAAGACAGCATACTGGGATATTAAAAGAGTTGGTGGAAACTCTGTAAGATTTATCAGTTTTCTACAGATGGTACATCATTTTGATAGAGAAGATATGAAAACTCTATGGAAGCTCTATAAAGATAAATTTGGTCTTAACAGGCCAGAACAAATATATGATAGAGTCATATGGGGATACTTAAAGGTGATGTTTGAATCACATCATGAAGATGAAGAGTGGAGAAGACTAAGACACAACACAGTTTTGTCTTGGAAGCTTTATCAGTCTTGTGGAGTTCATGTTTTGGATGTACATGGTATGTTAATTTACATGCCTGTAGAGAAGGATTATCCTCTACAATATCAGAAGGACATTGTTCATCAAATGCTACATGGAAATAGAAGACTCCAACTTCAGTATCCTTATGATGAAACAACATATCAGCTACTTAAAAAGATGGAAAGCATTCTCACACCCAAAGAAAAGAAACAAAATTAAGTGTTTGAAAGCATCCTCCTTGTGTTTGTTCAAGCTATGATTGAAACTTGATGATTTTAGGAGAAAATATCAAGTTTTAGGGAGGATTGTTGGGTTTTAGAGATACTGCTGCTCATGTAATTACAACTGCTTAGGGATTACAAGAAAAATAATGAAAGTCATTACTGCTGCTAGTTATAAGGGTTGATGCTGCTTATGGAAGTTAAGACTGCTAGAGTACATTATGATTGCTGACAGATTTCAAGGAAAAATACTCTAAGTAGTTAATGTTTCTAGAAGGAAACTTAGTGCTACTAGCTTTAAGTTACTACTGCTGAAGACTTAATGCTGCCAGAGTAAAGTGTTAGTACTGCTGAGTGTTTGTTAGTACCGCTGGAGTATTAGAGTCGGTTTATGTTTATATAATATCTTGTAACGAAAGTTTAGTAATAAATAAATATAGAAAAGATATTTATCTTGTATAGAAAGTTATTGTAAGCCGACTAGGACTCCTTAGTCTATAAAAGGAGGTCCTAGGCCATAGAGATAGATACATCTTAATACGTTTTTGATAGAACTTCAAGGTTGTAAACCCTAATACTTTTGAGTATTCGTATTATATCAATAATATTGAAGTGTTTAGTTTGATATACTTGTGTTCTTGTTTACTGTTTTATACAATACAAAGTTCTTCTTAAGATCAAATACAAGATTCCGCATTGTAGTTGATAAACTTCAAGGCAATTTCTATACCTAGTTGTTTTAGATTTATCTAAGATAACTAATCCTTACAAGCTAAGGAATTCAATCAAGTTAATAACTAGGATCAACAGACATAACCCGTCTGAGACTTCGTATCATCTTTATCACATTGCCAGGACGCATCACAGAAACCTGTAACATCAAGTTCTGCATCTGGATTTCCACCATACACTAGAAACATATCTTTCGTATTCCTAAGATACTTTAGAATATGTTTAACAGCAATCTAGTGATGTTTACCTGGATTCTGTTGATATCGACTGGTGATATTTTGAGCGAACGCCACATCTGGCCTTGTGCACCTAACCGCATACATGATAGATCCCACAACCGAAGCATAAGGAACTTTACTCATGTATGCCACCTCTACAGGCGTTGAAGCACATAATTCGCTACTTAAGCCATGTTTTACTTCCATTGGCAAAAGTCCTTTATTGGAATTTTGCATATTGAATCCCTTTAATATTTTGTCAATGTAAGCACTTTGACTTAATCTAATTAACCACTGTGATCTATCTCTGTAGATCTTGATTCCCAGAATGTATGCAGCTTCTCCTAATCTTTCATAGAAAAACATTTTCCAAGATAGGCTTTAACCTCTTTCAATCTTGGAATGTCTTTTCCCGTAATTAATATGTCATCGACATATATGATAAGGAAAATTACATCACTCCCACTAGCTTTGTGATATACACATGGCTCATCAAGATTATGAGTAAATCCAAACCTTTTGATTTCTTCATCAAATCTCTTATTCCATTGCCTTGATGCTTTCTTCAATCCATAAATGGATCTTTGAAGTTTGCATACACGGTTTGGAAATTGTGGATTCACAAACCCCTCAGGCTACGCCATATAGATGTCTTCATCTAGGCGACCATTTAAGAAGGCGGTTTTGATATCCGTCTGCCAAATCTCATAATCATAGTACGCTGCTATAGCTATGAGAATCCTAATAGCTCTAATGTCTGCTACAAGAGAAAAGGTCTCCTCGTAGTCAACCCCGAAGGTTTGAGTAAAGCCTTTAGCTACCAGACGAGCCTTATAGGTGTGTACATTACCATCCATGTCAGTTTTCTTCTTGAAGAGCCACTTACTTCCAACGACTTTAGCATTGGGAGGAAGGTCTACTTCAATCCAAACTTCGTTATCTCTCATGGATTGCATTTCCCATTCATTGCAACTTGCCATTTATCCTTTTCAGGATCATTCATGGCAGCCCTATAATTAGCAGGTTTTCCAAGATATCCTAATATAGTTTCCTCAATCTCTATGTTAAGACATATATGATCAGGAGCACGTACAGCCCTAGTGGACTTACGAATGGGAAAAACTTCAGGTGGAGGACCCAGACTATCAGGTTCCACAGGAAGTTCGCTAGTGTTTTCAGAAGGTAATGTATCCTCATGATCATCTTCCAGATCATAATCTCTCCCACTGAATTCTTGAGATATGAGTTCCTTTTCAAGAAAGTCTCCATACCTAGAAACAATTACTTTATTTTCAGGTGGAAAATAAAAGTAGTAACCCGTCGTTTCCTTTGGGTATCCTACAAAGATACACTTTACAGATCTCTGTTGGAGTTTATCTGCTGAGTCACGTCTAACATACGCCTCGCAACCCCAGACCTTTAAATAAGATAAGTTAGGAGCTTTACCATTCCATATTTCATACGGTGTCTTATCAACCTTTTTGGTGGGAACCATATTTAGAATGCGAACAACGGATTCTAAAGCATAATCCCAGAAAGATAAAGGAGGAGTTGTAAGATTAAACATTGATCGAACCATGTCCAGCAATGTACGATTTCTTCTCTCAGATATACCATTTTGTTGTGGAGTATATGGAGATGTGAGATGCTGGACAATTCCATTCTCAGCTAAGTAATCTTTAAACTATTGGCTTAAATATTCACCACCTCTATCGGATCGAAGAGCTTTAATCTTCTTTCCTAGTTGCAATTCTACTTCTGCTTTGAAAACTTTAAATATTTCAAATACCTCATGTTTATGTTTAAGTAAATAAACATAACCATAACGGCTGAAATCATCTGTAAAGGTTA
Source organism: Artemisia tridentata subsp. tridentata (assembly GCA_021014915.2). Lineage (NCBI taxonomy): Eukaryota > Viridiplantae > Streptophyta > Magnoliopsida > Asterales > Asteraceae > Artemisia > Artemisia tridentata. Next base: position 157,222,729 of record CP139505.1, read on the forward strand.
AGAAGTAGCTAGCACCTTTCCTTGACACATGTCTAAGTGGTCCACACACATCAGTATGTATTAAACCAAGTAGATCAGAAGCCATTTCCATATTACTATGAAAAGGTTTCTTAGTCATCTTCCCAGATATACAAGACTCACATTTATAAAATGATTCATCATTGATACTTTTCAAAAGCCCATCGTGTTATAGCTTTTCCATGTGAGTCTTGCCTATATGAGCAAGTCTACAATGCCAAAGGTAAAAAGAATTCAAGTCTAACTATATTCTCTTACTGATGCTAAACATTGAATTATTATTATTGGATATATAATTATTCATGTTGATCTCAAACACACCATTCACAGCAATAGCATTAAAATAAAAAATACCATTTAAAGAAACATAAATTCCATTACTAGTGATAGTGTGAATAAAACCAAGATCCAACAAAACAGAAAAGGAAACAACACCCCTAATAATAGAAGGTGCATAATGACAATTGTTTAATGATAGTACTAAGCCCGAAGGCAAAACTAAATTAAACACTCCTATGGATTCAACAGCTGCATGTGCTCCATTTCTCACGTGTAGATATTGCTCCCCATAGGTAAGCTTCCTTTCAACTCTAAATCCCTGTAGTGTATTACATATGTGAATACCACTTCCAATATCATAAACCCAGGAATTTATTTTATGAGTTAATGTAAATAATTCAATCATAAATAAGTTACCTGAAGTACCGGCGACCTACCCAGACTTCTTGTTCTTATTTGTTGATCCAAAAAACATATCGATTGAGCTTGTATTAGAAACTTTGAAGAATGTCAAAGAGTATGCGGAATCTACTCTTGAACACTTAGAAGAATATCAATGTAACAATAGACGATGAAACAATAAACTGTATTGAACACAATATCACCAAAACACTTCAATATTATTAGTTCAATAATATGAGTACTCTATGTAGTACTAGGGTTTACAACCTTGAAGCTATATAAAAAACATACGTATAAACATCTAAACCTAGGACCTTCTTTTATAGACTAAGGAGTCCTTTACAAGATAACTACAAATCTTCTAGAATATACAGATAAGTCTAAACATATAGAATATACATAGAATATCTTCTAAACTTATCACAGTACACGTCTTTATCCATAGCAGTATCAATCTTCATCAGTACAAAGTTAGTCTGGCAATATTAACTTTTACTCTAGCAGTACAAACTTGATTAGTACTGTTGGTTGTAATCTTCAGCAGTTTCATCTTTGGCTTGACAGTACTAACTTAGCTTGGCAGTACTAAGTGTGTAGACTTGTAATTCCCAACAATCCTCCCCTAAACTTGTGATTTACCTCCAAATCATCAAGTTTCTTGAATTACATCTTTTGACCTTGAGAGGATTCTTCCAAACACTTCATCTTCTCTTCAGCCTGCATGAAGCTCTTTCTTAGCAATTCCCTTACCAACTCAGTCTCTTCTTCGACTGTTAATTTTACAGATAACATCACAGTTAAAGCACCTTTTGACAATGGGTAATCCTTCTCCACTAGCATATATATATATCAAATCCAGCTTTTGTAGACACATGGTGAACTCCACATGTATCATACAATCTCCATTTCAATCCTATATTGTTGGCTTGAAACTTCCATAATGTATCACATTCATTTGGATCAAATAACCTCTTCAATTCCACCCATAACATTCTTTCTTTGTTTTCAGTTGGTTCTGCTAAGTTGAATTTTTCATTGACCAAACTATATAGCTTCACCAGATCTTCTCTGTCAAATTCCTTGAGCATATCATCAAATTGTTGATATATCTCAGTATGATCTCCAACCCTGATGATCTTCCAACTCTTTATCCTCCCATCTTATTGAACTTCCCAATCAATAATAGGATACTTAGTTTGTAGGGCTTCCACATTCATTCCTTCTCCAGGAATAATAATCATCATTTGTTGAAGCTGTTCTTCAATTAATTCTTCTTCTTCTTCTTGTTCTTCAGCTGAGGGTAGATCTTCACTGATTTTCTGCTTCTTAGAAGATTCTGATTCCAAAGAAATTCCAGCTCTTTTTCTTATGTGTTCTTCTTCTTCTTCTGTATCCATAGGGATAAAAGCTTGAACTTTCTTATAGGCCTTGCTATATAAATATGCAATCTCTTCATATGATCTGCCTTTCAGTTGACTAATAGTCCAATGATCTTGATTTTTTAGATATTCCTTGTTGATCGCAAACACAGACCGATTCCTTGAGCTTGTAAGGTTAAGTTACCATGCATAAATCCAAAACAACTTTGTTTGAAACTTTGTGAATGCCAAAGAGTATGCGGAATCTACTCTTTAACACTTAGAAGAATATTAACAATGTTAATGAAATAGTAAACTTGAACAAACAATATAACCAAACACTTCAATATTATTAGAATAATAATACGAGTACTCTGAATAGCACTAGGGTTTACAACCTTGAAGCTTATACGTGAGAGATTAAATGATCATTCTAACAGCTTAACCTAGGACCTCCTTTTATAGGCACAAGGAGTCCTTTACAAGATAACTATAAATCTACAATATACGTATCTTTCTAAACATATAAGATATACACTAAATATCTTCTATACATATCACATCACACGTCTTCATAACCTTGGCAGTACCATCTTCATCAGCAGTCTTCTGTTAGTACTGTTAGTTATAACTTCAACAATTTTAACTTTTGGCTTGACAGTACCTTCTTGGCTTGGCAGTACTAAGTGTGAAGTACTATTATTCCCAACAATCCTCCCCTAACCTTGTGGTTTACCTCAAAATCTTCAAGTTTCTGAATTAAACCTTTAAGCTTGAAAGGATTCTTCCAAACACTTCATTTTCTTTCTACTTGCGTGAAGATTTTTCTCAGCAGCTCTCTTGCCATCTCTGTCTCTTCATCCACTGCGAGTTTAATAGATAACATCACAATGAGAATACCTTTTCTCAATGGGTATTCTTTTTCAACAAGCATATATACATCAACTCCGGCTTTTGTAGATACATGGTGAACTCCATATGTATCATACAACTTCCATTTCAATCCTAGACTGTCTGCTTGAAACATCCATAGACTATCATATGGATCTGGTTCAAAAATTCTTTTTAACTCAACCCATAATCACTTGTCTTTGTCATCTGAAGGATCTGTTGGCTTGAACCTTTCTTTAACTAATCCCCATAGCTGCATCAAATCATCTCTATCAAAAGACATCAAAATATCTTCAAAGTGTTGATATAATTCAAAATGATTTCCAACTCTGATTATCTTCCAGAACTTTCCTATGTCTGCAACATAGACCTCCCAGTCTATGATCGGATACTTTTCCTGTAATGCTTCAACATTCAGTCCTGCTTCTGGAATGACAATCATCCTCTGTTGAAGCTGTTCTTCTGTCAATTCTTCTTCTTCTTCTTCTTCTTCTTCTTCTTCTTCTTCTTCTTCTTCTTCTTCTTCTTCTTCACTAACTTTCTGCCTTTTTGAACACTCTGACTCTAAAGTTAATCCAGCTCTTTTTGTACTTCTGCTCTCCTCTTCTTTATCCATAGGAATGAAATCTTGTAATTTCTTATAAGCCTTGAAGTACAATCTTTCAATTTCTTCATATGACCTTCCTTTTAATTGAGTAGCAGTGTAATGGTCCTGATTCTTCAGATACTCCTTCATATGCTTCATCTTTTGTGCTTGAGTTGGAGGTTTATTTCTTCTTACAGTAGCCTCCTTTGCACTATGACTTTTTCTAATCACTTCAAGCAGATCATTAAGAGCATTTTCTCTTTCTTCTTTTAGGATAGCTGCCCTATCATCTTCATATATCTTTTTAGCTAGAAGTTCATTAGCTTGCTCTTGTGCTAATCTTTCTGTTTCAATACTCTTCAGCTTTTGTTGTACCATAAACCTTGCAATTCTTTCTTCTTCATCCAATTTTTCCTGTTCTTCAGCATGCACCCTTTGAGCAACTTCTTCATCAAAGCTTATCTGAGCTTGAGTTCTCTTGCTAACCTTCTTTGGTGGCTCAGATTCAATCATAATCCCCTTTTCTTTATTTGCACTTCTTCTTCTAACATAAACAACACTGGCAGTACTAACTGATGCACCCGCAGTACTAAGTGGATCAGCAGTACTAACAGTTTTAGCAACATCAAAATTTGTACCATCCATACCAGCATCTTGCCTCCCCTAAAGCTCAACATCTTGTTGAACCAATGAGATGGTTAGATCTTGATCTATATCAGCAATTTTCCTCCCCTGTTTGGAAGAATCATCCAAGTCATCATCTGAATCATCATCTGAACTAGTAGATTCCACAATATTTGTCCTTCTCTTAGCTTTGAGTAACTTGACCTTTTGCTGTAGCTTCTTCACCTTCAGAATAAGCTTTGTATAGACACCTCCATAGAGTTGCTTTATTTCCTTCAACTCTTTCTCCAAGCCAGTCACCCTTTCTGTCAATTTGGTACAAATTTCCATCAATTCCTTTAGTGTCATACTGCCCTCATCACTTCCAAGTGTGTTAACTCTTGGGAGAGGTGAATCATGGGGCATGTCCCCCATTGTATCCTGGTGGCTGGGGAGTCCATCACCTGTACCAAGTTCATGAGAACTTGACACATTAGATGTTGCCATGGGTTGGGTCTTATCGATGTTACTACTGGCCTGTCCTGCTACTAAGCTAGAGATAGTAGTAGTAGCCCTAACCATTCTTTCAGAGACAACCACATCTGCTACATGTGGGGAAATAGGAGATCTGTGCTGAGGAACATCAGATTCCTGTCCAGATGAACTCCTATAGGGTGATGAAGTTGGTTGTGAGGCTGATTGAGTACTTGAGGAACTTGTGGGTGTGTGGTAGGACTCAACTGGGCTTGTTGATCCTTCACCCTGAATATTTTCACTTTGAACAAGCATAGTTTCAAATAATGGTACTTCTATCCCATTATAACCCTTAGAAGCCATTCTCATGTTACTGAAAAGTTTTTGAGTAAGGCAAGGAGTTGGATAAACATTTTTATGAGATAGAAGAAAATTTTTGTGTTTGTTTAAAAACATTTGAATAAATCTTGGATACATTAAAAACTTGTATTTGCTATCCAAGTTTTTCACCATACTATCAAAAATCAATTTAGAAAAGTGAAAAGTCCTTTTTGTTGCTAAGCAAATAAGAGCAGTTGCAATATTGCTACTGAATTGCTCCCATGAAGTTTTCTTTGGACTTAAACAATGCAAGATAGTATGAATGAAGAATCTCCATTGTGGGGCAAATTTTCCTTTTTGAAAAGTGAGTTTGTTAGAATCTGACTCATACCCCATTCTGGAAAGATGTTCAAAATTTTTAGTGTTAGGCAAAGAACTAATACCATCATCATCTACTAAATGGAGATGTCTCTTAACAGATGACTCTGTAATAGTCCAAGTTTTGCCATCAACTGTTGCAATTATTTGTTGTTCTCCAGTATCAAGTGTATTGGCAGTAGCAGTCTGCCAAAACTTTTGAATTTGAGAACTATAGATAGTAGGCTTTACTGTAAGAGCATACCTGATGTGGGTAGTATTGAGAAAATCTACTATCTGATGGAAGTCTTGACTCCCCTCTGGTTTCTCCAAGAATGCAACCATGTTGTGCTTATCACAAAATTCTAAATTCGCTATTAAAATTTATTAAAAGTTTGATTATAGTGCTGGATTATGATCTTTTATGAGAGAATTGTATGTTTGGTAAAGCCAATTGAGATTTTATAGTGAACACTTAGGGTTTTGATTGGACCGACTTCAATAAATTGTTTCTTTAGGTTGAAGAAATCGTATAAATTAGATAAAAAGTGAGAATTATCCAATTTAGAAAACCCTTAAGTAAAGGAATTGACCAAAATTTTCTCAACGGCTATATTTAAAAAATGGTTATGACCAAACAGTACCAACGGTTACCCAGCAGTACAAAGTTTTGCCTAGCAGTATAAACTTTTGCCTAGCTGTACTAATTTTTGGGAAAACTTTTTCTCAGTAGTATTAACTCAATTTTATTTTCAAACAATACCACACTCAAACTTTTTGAAGGGATTAACTGTAAAGGAAGACACTCAATCAAATTTTGGTTGCAATTAACCTCTGATTGTGTGAGAACCAATGTTTTCAGTATAAATACTGCCTGTGATCAGATAGACTCATTAAAAGAGCCTTCTTGACAGGGTTTCCAGCTCGTGGCAGGTGTTACCTCTAACACAAATGTATTAGATTCACTTTTGCTCGCTGTTCTCTATACCAGATGTCCTTGGACTAACACACTATACTGAGTATAGAATGGTAAAGAGTGAGTTAGCTCTGTTACAATCTGACTAACTATGACCATCAATTCATGTTTATTATACCACCTAATAGACATAAGTTGATTTCAAGAAAAAGATTTTAAAGAACCTCTCAACTCAGGTATAAACCTTTGTCAAGTGATCCCCAAATCCTCTTTATCATGAATCAATTATGACAGCAAACAATTTACCACATCTGCTTCTCACGTAGCATTAATTCCAATCACATTGCTTACTTATCCTGAAAATGTCAGTCTAAAACCAAGAAAACACAATCCAAAGCATTTTCTATATAACAGTATTAAGAATGACTAAGAGTTTTAACTCAGCAATACTAATTTGTACTAGTAGTATTAACTCAACATTCTAGCAGTATTAACATCTAACAGTAATAATTCTTTACACAACTTCACAAAGACACAAAGAGATTAAAACTTTATGGATTTAGCATTCCAATACTTGCAACCAAGTACTAAAACCTTCCAACATCAAAACCTTTTGTAAGTAAATCTGCAAAATTGTTATCTGTGTGTATTTTAACAATTTGAATTAACTTTTTGTCATTGCAGTCTCTTATAAAATGATGTCTAATCTCTATGTGTTTTGTTTTAGAGTGTAAAACAGGATTTCTAATAATAGATATATAGTACTGTTATTGTCAATGAAAATCATGGTGTGCATAAAATTGTACCCATAGTCTAGCATTTGATTATGAATCCAGAGTACTTGTCCACAACAACTAGCAGTAGCCACATATTCAGCTTCGGTTGTAGAATTTGCCATCTCAGTTTGCTTCTTACACTGCCATGATATCAACCTGCATCCTAGGAACTGACAACCACCTTTTGTTGACTTCCTATCTAAACTTGCACCCGCATAGTCACTATCACTATATGCCACCAGATCAAAGGGACATTCTCTAGGATACCAAAGACCTAATTTGGGTTGGCCTTTTAGATACCTAAAGATCCTTTTCACAGCATGTAAGTGTGAAACCTTAGGTGTGACTTGAAACCTTGCACATACACATACTACAAACATAATATCTGGTTTTGATGATGTAAGATACATCAATGATCCAATCATTGACCTGTATAGATGAACATCAACATCATCACCATCTAAGTCTTTGAGAAAATGCTTGTCTGGATCCATTGGGGTGCTAGCTGTCTTGAGATCAGTATACCCAAATTTCTTCAAGATATCAGCTACATATTTATCCTGACTGAAAATATCCCATCTTCCTTTTGCTTGACTTGTAGCCCTAAGAAGAAATTTAGTTCTCCCATGGAACTCATTTGAAACTTGTCATGCATCAGTTTCTCAAACTCAGTACACATCTCCTTCTTTGTAGAGCCAAAAATAATGTCATCAACAAAGACCTGGACAAGCAAAATATCCCCTTCTTGCTTTTAGATAAACAATGTCTGGTCTATCTTTCCTCTGTGAAACCCATTGTCTAATAAGTATTTGGCCAAGGTTTCATACCAGGCTCTTGGAGCTTGATGCAAACCATAGAGAGCTTTCACCACCTTGTAGACTTTGTCAGGATAGTCAGGATCTTCAAACCCTGGTGTTTGAGTATATAACACCCCCATTTCAGGAACGCAGCGGAATACAACATGGGGTGCTATATATTAGTCGCATTGTACAAATATAGTAAACAACTTTAAAACAAATTCGTTTTTGAAATTCACATTCGATAATTTATCAGAGTCAACGAGGTCCCAAAAGTTTTTAACATAGTTAAAAGATACATAAGTTTTAGAAGTTTAGAACATTATCGAATGAAAACTTTTATTTAAACATGAGCCATCATATAGATATCCATTTCTTGCGTCGCCCATCCAAGCCGAAAGTCACTTACGGACCTGAGATAAAACATGCTAAAAAAAGTCAACATAAAGTTGAGTGAATCCATAGAGTTTAATAAGTAATAAGTTGAATACAAGTATTATTCATCGGGCGACAAGTAATGCATATACAAGTCGTGTAAGCAGATTATAGCATTGAGCTCATGGCACCGAACCTTAACTGTGATTTAATAATGCCCCATAAGAGGTAAGTTTGCCAATTTTACCAAGATCTTCTAAATATTATGCTACCCGTTTCAATATGAGCGCGACTCATCCGGACAGGCTTGTCAAGCCAAATATGCATATTCATGATACTAGCGTTTCCAATGGAATTAACGGTTCATGAAATTAGGGACTTTAAGGGGCAAAAGATTACTCAATAACTATAATCATATAATCGGGTCAAGCATACCAAAAGCTACTTGTATTCAGTTTTAAAAACTAGCATGTATCCCCCTCGCGAGGTTTATAAAACATTAAAATGAGTAAAAGCGAGGCTATGAACTCACCGTGAATAAAGAAAGTAGTATACAACAAGCAAGTGAGGAAAATAGCCGCGAAGCTCTACGATGAACCTAAATAGATATACGCTTGTCTTAGGTTTTGAAAATAATCATTGATGCAATTTGGCCATATATATAAGTTATGATCTTAATTATGCTTGGTACATAATTCCTAGATATTACAAGTTTTAGTTTAGCATTTAAAAGTTATCAAAATTCAAGTAATAATCCTATACTTGTCTCTAAGTCCAATCATGTATTATGAAAGTCCAAGGTTAGCCTAGGGTTCAATTTTTAGTCCATGGGTCAAGTTTTAGCCAAAAAGTTCACATTAAACCTGAGGGTTCAAAAATATATTAGGTTGTTCAAAAATATATCAAAGGTCCAATTTTTATAAAATGTAAAACATTTTATAATTTTATTACCTAATGCTGATGGAAACTTTTATGATTTAACCATTTTCAAAAATTCACATCTCCCAAACCGTAAGTCGAAAAACTAACTTCTTTATATCCCCGGAAAGGTATTCATCTGTACTAACAAGTTTTGTGGGTCCCACTTGGTCAAAATTACATAGCAGTAGCTAAATCATCAATTTTTCCATATCATTCAGTCCAACAGTTTTTAGAATTACAACAGTCCCGCGAAAAATGAAATATCTTGAGTTCTACAAGCCCGATTAACCTCATTCTTGCGGCCACGTTTAAGTTAAAATGTTATCTACAACTTTTATGCTTTGAGTAACAGTGGGTTATTCACAAAAAAAAAAGACTTTTATATGTTTCAAATCTGTTACTCAGGATGTAACATGATTCACGAAAATATTTCTAGTTAAATCATCGCAATGAGTTATTCGATGAAATACCCGTCAAAATGACCGAAAGACATAGGTCTACAACACCATATTTTTAGTTTATGTCTAATGTTTACTGATTAGTACAGTTTATTCCATCTTTGCCCCTGATTCAGAATCACAGTTTGCATGTCTAGTCCTTTATAGTTTTTATTGTGTTCTAAGCTATGTACCAAGCCTAACTAAGCATAATAACTTATATAATGTTCAAATACACCAAGATATACAATTTTTACAGTAGTGAAATGATAAAAATAAAATAAAGTTAGTGAGGATTTTCTTACAAAAGAGATGGACAAGATTTGATGACAAGAAGAAAGGACTAGGAGTTTTCAAATGACACCACCAACTAGAAATCTTGAGAGCACCAAGGAAGAACTTTAGAGGATCAAGGAGAACTCCAATCTACAGCCACAATATCCTTTTGTAAGCCATAAAAAAATATAGGAGGAATAAAGATCTTGAAGAAAGATAGAGATCAAAAATTAGGTTACAATACTTGCACCTTTTCTCTATTCCATGATCACCAAAATTTCTTGTCACTAACACTTCTTTGGAAGATCTTGAGAGTCACACTCTTGAGTACTTGAAAACTTGAGAAATATTCACCAACAAAACTCTTGAAAATGAATATCTACAAGAGTAAAAATCAAGGATTGAGTTAGCAATCAATAGATCACCATTCTTTGTACTAAATTTTCAATAGAAAATCAAGACAATGGTCCTTGTGTGCTTACCTATCCACGACATCAAGAGGAAGAGAGTGCAGAAATTTTGAGCTTATTGCATGTAAAAGTGGTAGTGGATGTTAGATAATGGAGTTGTAAGGCTTATGGAAAGATTAAATCAACACTTGTCTAAAATTAAGACAAGTGTTGAGTATAAGTGAGTAGTGGGCGATACATACAAGGGGAGGAAGGTTAATATGCAGATTTTTATCATTAGATATAGTGTAGAGTGTATTGTGTAGTGTAGGTTGCTCCCGGTACTCAAACGTAGGGTTTTTAAGAGACGTAACGCAATACCGGGTAACGTAAAAATATAAAAACTTTCAAAAATATTTAAAATTTGTTTTCAAGACATATTTTTGTAATTTAGATGAGTGGTGAGGTCATCGGAAGATTTAAATATGGTTAGAACATAAAGACGAGTGTTTAGAACGCGGTAGACGTAAAAGGTGCATGGTTTACGTGAAAATGGAAAAAGTGAGAAGTGACTTTTAAAAATGAGATTGTAAGGAACCAAAAGTGTATGAAAAGTGGAGACTAGACATAGTCTAGTGTCGGTTGAATTACTTGAATGTATTATGACATAAACGAATAACTTTCGACGAAGTTAAAATAGAATTGATAAATAATTAAAAGAGGAAAGTAATGACATGAATTTACGAAAGGTCACAGAGTAACATAAACATCTTCATCAATTGTACCATACAGGAAAGCACTCTTCACATCTATATGATACACCATGAATCCCATAAAAGAAGCATAAGCTAAAAACAGCCTAATAGCCTCAATTCTTACTACAGGGGCAAAAACTTCATCATAGTCTATGCCTTCTTCTTGAGTAAAACCCTGTGCAACCAGCCTTGCTTTATTCCTAATGACAATGCCTCTCTCATCTTTCTTGTTCCTAAACACCCATTTTGTACCAATTGCCCACTTTCCTTTAGGAAAATCTACTAGAACCCAAACCTTTTGAAGCTTAAACTGTAAAAGCTCCTCTTGCATTGCTTCTACCCAGGATGGGTCATTTAGAGCTTTGGCAATTTTCTTGGGTTCTTCCTGAGATAAGAAACAAGCAAATAAACAAGTATGAAGGTCTTCATGTGTTTTCCCTTCATACACAATAGTAAGGAAACCTTGTTCATCTGTAGGTTGTGTCATTGTCATTCTTCTTGTCTTTACACTAGACTGTACATCACCAATCACAAGATCAAGTGAATGATCTTTGTGAATTCTTGTATTTGGAGTTGTAGGAGCTTGATAGGTGTTAGAAATGTTGTTCAGATCCACTTCATCATCAGAAAAATCAGCATTAATAGTAACTATTGGGCTAGTAGTATTATCATTTGACTCAGCAGTACTAATATCTGGCCCAACAGTACTAACATGCTCAGCATTATTAATATCTTTAGTACTGCTTTCAGGCCTCTCTTGATTATCAACTCTACTTTCTTTATTGACACCTTCATCATCCTCCTTTTCAGAATCACAAGAAGGTTGTGGTTCATCATTGCTATCATTCTTTGAAGATGTATCAAACATTGAACCATCCTTCCACAGTGGCATAAACATGTAGTCTTGACAAGATCCTGTCACCATGCTGGATTGACCTGCATCAAAACTATCTTCTGTACCTGTAAAATCATTAGAGTTTGTACCTGCAACAACTGGCACATAATTCATTGATTCGGTCAGTACATCAATATCAAACAGCCACTTAGGACCTTCTCCTGCTACACTAGGCTTATTCTCCAAGAACTCTACGTGCAAGTTTTCTTATACTTTCCAGGTTCTAATGTTGTATACCCTAAAAGCCTTGCTATTCATAGAGTACCCAACAAAGAATCCATCATCAGACTTTCCCTCAAACCTGCCTAAATGATCTAAGGTATTTAGAATTGTAACATGACATCCAAATGGTCTCATGAAGCTTAGAGCTGATTTTCTACCTCTAAAGAGTTCATAAGGTGTCTTGTTGTGAGGTTTGACTACTAATACCTTGTTGTGGAGTTTGATAGAACTCCTTAGATCGTTTTGAGCACTAGGAATAACAATAACAATGATAATAACATACACAGCAGAATTAAAACAAACATCTTTGTTATTAACAAGGTTTTACAATCTCCTACACACTTCAATTCTACTTGATCAAGGTAGAACGTGTTACACACCTTGTAACAGGAATCAAGACTTGACCTTGAAGTGTAAAACAAACACTAAACCTACTATCTAGGCGTTTACAAGAACACACGCCTAGAACACACACTTTAGTAATCGACTACATTATAATTTGTGCACACATAAACTATTGACCTAATGTCTCTTTATATAATAGAGATCATCTAGGTTTACAAGGAAAACATTCCTAATACAATAAGGAAACTAAATATTCTTTTAAGCATATCTTCTATAATCTTCCAAATCCTCCATCTTTTTGTAGTTTTCCTTCTTGTCGTTTTAAGTCCTTCATGTTTCATTCTTCATGTTTTGTATCATCAAATCAATAAAACCCAACAATCTTCCCCTATTTGATGATGACAAAACAAACACGTTCTTGTACGAACTTCCCTAGACGTAGTAAAGAAGTTGAGATAATTAAATCTCACCATGAATGAAACAATCTTGTCTTCCCCTTAATCCATGCCATGCCACCACAACATCTCTTCCCCTTTTTGTTATAATAAAATAGGGAACTTATGCAAATATGATCTTGACCACTACAAACCAATACTACACTCCTAATCCAAGCCTTCTAATGTTTCAAATTGCCCTCCATGACGCATATATAAGACAAATGAATCCAAAACAGTAGAAACTCCAACTAGCAGTAGTAATAATGATCAACAGTAGTAAGAATCAAAAACTTTCCCTTGAGTGGTGCATGAACATCAAATGATTAAACACATCATTAGAATAAGCTTCCTCTGAAACCAATGCATTAATCATCTTCATGATTCTTCAAATCTTTAGGCTCTTTGTTATGATCACTAATGAAGAAAACTTGATATACCAAACTTGAAACCAAAGTAAAATATCCCAAACTTGTTACTTAAACTTGCACTGTTGTTGATTGAAGAATGATATAGAGAATTTGGTGTTGTAGAAACAAATCTCTAAGTAATCTCTTGAACTTATCCACATCGACTTTCTTCGTGTGACACTGAGTACTATAATGTATCTCCTTTAAGTGATAGTTAACTAGGTCTTCGTCCATCCACCCCTTGACCTATGAAAACTAGATAAACCAAGTCCCAATCATAAACCATATATAAACAAGAAAGTCACCAATCAATAGCTAGGAATATTGATGATGAAATAAGTAAACGCCTTCGTGAACCTCACTTCAATCTCAGATAAGAGATAAACAATTTCTCTTCATAATCACTTGTCAATAAATCAAAAAACGAGCCTTTTTAATTTTTTAAGAACAAATAAAACCAAATTCCAATCTCCTGTGTGTGTTATACGACATCTCCAAACATTAATCAATCTACTCATTACTTTGTTGTCTCCATTCATCTCTTTAAACTCAAACGACTAGAAACAAAATTAATGTAGAAGCACACAAAACCCTAGTCTCCAAACCAAGTAACTTGAACCAACGATCAGCACTTAAAATCCTATCAGCAGCATTAAAAGTTATCTTGGCAGTACTAAAATCAACTGGCTGTACTAACACTTTTAACAAGCAGCACAAACTTGTAGAGAGCAGCATTAAGTTTTTGAAAGCAGCACTAACCAACATCGAACATCACTAACATAAATAAGTAGTACTAACAAGAACAAGCAGTACTGACCAATGATGGAGCATTATTGACTGGATAGCACATGTAACGAGCAGTACTAATAAAGAAGTCCAGCAGTACAAACCACAACGAGCAGTAAAAAGTAATAAGTAGCAGTATTAACATCCTTCTAGCAGTACTATCAACAAACAAGCAATATTAATCATGAATGACCAGCAGCATTAATACCCATATGACCAGTAACCTTACTTGTTAACAAACTGCTTGTGGCCTTGTAACCAATATTTTACTTCTCTCGTAATCCTCAATACGTTACCAGATTCAAAAACCATCGTATAATAAAAACCAATAAATCGACCTTGAGGACTTTTAGCAAAACCCTAATCAATCAATACACTTAAAACACTGTTTTGTACAGTAACAAAATATTGGTATTAGGGTTTGATGATCAACTGTTTTGGTTAGGGTTTAAAACAGAAACATCAAAAACAAATAATAGTCCAGTCAGAACGAAACCCTAATAAACCAATCCAAAACTGCTTTTGTTGATCATCTACTAACTTCCATGATGATTTAAAACCATACGGACAAGGAAATCAAGTAAAAATCGAAACCCTAAGAAAGAAACCATAAATTTCGACCAATTTAAATTTTTCTGCAGACTTTTAGAAAAATTATATCTTTTTGTTGACAGCTCAGATTGAAGATCCCTCCGGTGAGGATATACCTTGGTCTATGAAGAACCTTCGTAAAAATGTCATTAAGATCGAACGGTTAACGAATAAGATATCGCCTTTTAAAAATAGCACTACAAAAAGTTATGAAAATTAACACCAAAATCGATTTTCTTCTTCATTCTTCGACAAAACCTTGTATAATCCCTAGTTCACGAGCTCCCCGAGCTCTGTTACTAATTGTAGAGTTTGAATAACTCCATGGATTGTTTAAAATACTAGGGATAACAATAACAAAGACATTAAGATGCACAACGGAATAAGTAAGAACAATGTTACTGTATAAGGTTTCTTCGTCATCATCTCTAACAACTGCAATTACAAACTAACAGCCCCAATACTATGTGATCAAGTGTAGTACAATTAATAATCTAACAGGGATCAATGATCCTTGAGGCTGAACAAAACACAAAACCCTAGGCGTCTACTTTAGAGGACTCACGCCTAGGAGACACATACACACGTTTTCTGTGTTTACATCTTGACACACAATAAAACAAACGCCCTTAATCTTTTTGTATAATAGAGATTAGGGTTACAAAGACTTCTAACATAATACATTTTAAGCCCTTGTAGTTTCATTCTTCATCATTTGAAGAATTCTTCCTTTATCTTCATAAGTCCTTCATCTTTCATGTGTTTTGTCTTATCAACTCAAATATAAAACCCAACAATCTTCCCCTAGTTGATAATGACAAAACCCAAATAAGCACGAACTTCCCCTGAAGTTAAATGGCATAGAAGGCTTGGACATTTAAATTTTAAAACAATGAATAAATTGGTTAAGGGAAACCTTGTAAGAGGGTTACCTTCAAATTTTTTTGAAAATATTGAAATTTGTGTTGCTTGTCAGAAGGGAAAACAACACAGAGCTTCTTATAAGACAAAAGCAGTGAACTCTATATGTCAGCCTTTACATATGTTGCACATGGATTTATTTGGACCAACATTTGTGAAAAGTTTGATGAAAAAGATGTATTGTCTAGTTGTCACAGATGATTATAGTAGGTTTACTTGGGTTTTCTTTTTTGCATCTAAGGATGAAACCAGTGGAATCCTTAAGGCTTTTATAACCAGGGTAGAAAATCTAGTAAATCATAGGGTTAAAGTGATAAGATGTGACAATGGAACTAAGTTCAAGAATAGGGATAATAGCCAGTTTTGTGAGATGAAAGGTATTGAGAGACAGTATAGTGTAGCTAGAACTACTCAACAAAATGGTGTTGCTGAGAGGAGAAATATGACACTAATTGAGGCTGCTAGAACAATGTTAGCTGATTCTAAATTACCTACTACTTTTTGGGCTGAAGCAGTTAATACTGCTTGCTATGTTTAGAATAGAAGTAAAGTAGTTAAGCCTCACAACAAGACCCCTTATGAACTTTTACATGGTAGAAAACCATTGCTAGATTTCTTAAGACCATTTGGGTGTCTTGTTACTATCTTGAATATCAAAGATCACTTAGGTAAGTTTGATGGCAAGGCTGATGAAGGATTCTTTGTTGGATACTCAATGAATAGCAAAGCTGTTAGAGTGTTCAATAGTAGGACCAGAAAAGTGGAAGAGAGCTTGCATGTTATGTTTAGTGAAAGTAAACCTAATGTTGCAGGGAGTGGACCAAACTGGCTGTTTGATATTGATTCACTAACCAAGACAATGAATTATGAGCCAGTTGTTGCAGGTACAGAGTCTAACAATTTTGAAGGTACAAAAGCAAGTAATGATGCAGGTCAAGCTGGTAAGGAGACAAGACCTGGAAAAGATTATATTTTGCTGCCTATTTGGATTGCTGATCCACCTTTCTCAACCTAAGAGTCAAAGAGTTCACAAGAAGATGATCTTGCTTCTGATGATGATAAAGTGGCTAATGAAGAAAAGCAGACTGATGAACAAGAAAAGGATGATGTATCAGATAATGTTGCCAATGAAGAAATTAACACTAGCAGTACTAACTCTGTTAATACTGCTAAGCCAAGTGCTAATGTTGCTGACAAGGAAGGCATATCTTTTGATGATGATGACTATCCAGATGATCCAAACATGCCTCCATTTATCCTGATACTGATGATGATGTACTTGGTGCAGAGGCTGAC
This sequence comes from Artemisia tridentata subsp. tridentata, assembly GCA_021014915.2. Lineage (NCBI taxonomy): Eukaryota > Viridiplantae > Streptophyta > Magnoliopsida > Asterales > Asteraceae > Artemisia > Artemisia tridentata. Next base: position 157,239,560 of record CP139505.1, read on the forward strand.
TTAACCAATATGGAAGATGTAGTTCCTGTCAGTCCTATTCCAACTACAAGAATTCACAAGAATTATCCTAAGGAACAAATCATTGGAGAGCCACAATCTGTTGTTCAAACAAGAAACATGACAAAAGGTTTGAAGGAACAAGGTTTCTTTGCTAGATCCCTTCATCAAAGAAACAGTCACAAAGACCTTCAAAACTGTTTGTTTGCTTGTTTTCTACAATTCAAGCTTCAAGAAGTTTGGACTCTAGTAGATTTGCCTAATGGGAAGAGGGCAATTGGTACTAAGTGGGTTTTCAGATGCAAAAAGGATGAAAGGGCATTGTGATTAGAAACAAGGCAAGGTTAGTAGCTCTAGGATACACTCAAGAAGAAGGAATTGATTATGATGAAGTATTTGCTCCAGTTGCAAGAATTGAAGCTATAAGGTTATTCTTGGCTTATGCTTCATACAAAGACTTTGTAGTGTATCAAATGGATGTGCAAAGTGCTTTTCTGTATGGGACAATTGAAGAAGAAGTTTATGTCTCACAACCACCTGGTTTTGAAGATCCTAATTTTCCTGGCATGGTTTACAAGGTGGAGAAAACACTATATGGTTTACATCAAGCTCCCAGAGCTTGGTATGACACATTGTCAACATACTTGGTCGACAATGGTTTTTGTAGAGGGAATATTGATAAAACTTTGTTTATCAGAAGGCACAAAGATGATATCTTGTTAGTTCAAGTTTATGTTGATGATATTATCTTTGAATCAACAAACAAGGTTTTATGTGTTGAATTTGAGAAGCTTATGCATGATAGATTTCAGATGAGTTCTATTGGTGAACTTACATTCTTGTTAGGATTACGAGTTAAGCAAAAGGAGGATGGCATATTTATCAGTCAAGATAAGTATGTGGTTGAAATTTTGAAGAAGTTTGGGTTTACTGATGTGAAGCCTGTAAAGACAACTATGGAAACTTCCAAGCCCCTGCTCAAAGATGAAGATGGTGAAGAAGTTGATGTTCACTTATATAGATCAATGATTGGCTCATTGATGTATCTTACAGCTTCAAGGCCTGACATTATGTTTGCAGTGTGTGCCTGTGTAAGATATCAAGTAACACCAAAAGTTTCACATCTTAATGCTGTGAAAAGAATTTTAGATACTTGAAAGGTCAACTCAAATTGGGCCTTTGGTATCCAAAAGATTCACCTTTTGACTTGGTGGCATACTCTGATAGTGATTATGCTGGAGCTAGCTTGGATAGGAAATCTACAACCAGAGGTTGTCAATTTCTAGGATGCAGGTTGATTTCATGGCAGTGCAAGAAACAAACTGTGGTTTTTAATTCCACAACAGAAGCTGAGTATGTAGCTGCTTTAAGTTGCTGTGGACAAGTTTACCAGTACTGATTGTACCTTTACCAGTAACTCTTCAAAATCTGGAACAAAGCACACATCTTCAAAATCAAGCTTACCAGTCCTGATTGTACCTTTACCAGTAATTCTTCCTCCTCTGGCTCCTACCCTAAAGGCAACATATCCTCCATCAAATGCAATAAAATCTGTGAGATAGGACATGTTTTCTGTCATGTGCCTGGAGCATTCACTGTCAAAATATCCCGGATCTTCTTCTTCCTTTTGTGGATGTTCCTGCACATAAAATAAAGGAAATTAGTTTCCTTTGGGGACCTAAGCCATTACTGACTTGGATCTGCCTCGTGCATCAATATAATTATGTTTCTTCAATACAATTGATGCACTATCAAGTTTGGTAGGTCTCCAAACCCAACATGCTGAGGCCTTAACAACATTGCCCCCATTTGCCCAAACAGCATTTGCCCTAACAACATTTATTGGCCTAGCAGTACTAACTACTGGCCTAGTAGTACTAACTGCTGGCCTAGCAGTATTAACTTTTTCGCCGAATTTCCTGGTAGTTAATGCAGTTTTGTTTTGAAAAGGCCTTTTAACAGTTTGTTGTGCTGGCTTAGAATAACATGACATTGGTCTAGTACTATAAACTATTGATTTGTGGAGAGCAGTATTAATAGGTCTAGCAGTATTAAGTAGTTTAAGGTCAGACTTTATTAAAACAGCTCTTCGAGCCATGTTTCTGTGAACACTAGGGTTAGTTTGTTTAGGAAAATAATTGTGATTCACCCTTTTGTAAGTGTTCCCATATGCCCTTGTATTCCTAGATACCATCCTTTCCCCTTGATGGTAATTGCAATAAGCATGCAAATGGTCAAAACTGCCATAAACAAAACTGGCTTTATTGTACATTAAAATTCACTTCCTAGTTGCTGGGACTTTTGATTATTCCAATTTTTCTGATTTCCCCAAGGACTATGTGACCTGTACATCTCTGCATACTTAACTGTTTTCCTAGCTGGTTTCTCTTATTGTTTAGGTTTAACATATTCTACCTTAGCAACAGTAGGAAAGACAGTTTTCTTCTCTACCTTATCATCCGACACCAATTTCTCAACTAAGGGGGTATCAAATGATTCACTAACCTCTTTAAAACTCTCTTCATTATCACTTTTACATTCAATCTCAGGCTTTTTAAGCTCCTCTACACTAGTATTTGACAAATCAAGTTTTGGGGTTGGAAATAACCCAGTATGAGGAGGTGCAACAGCCTTATATCCTATACCTGTCTTAAATTTATCAATAAGCTGACACTAAACAATCCTATCTATACTTTTAGATAACCCTGCATATATCTCTATATTTACTTAAATTCTGTCTTTTTCCAGCTTAATCTTTTCCAATTCACTTTTAAGCTCATTAATTTCTAAATCTTTAAATGACATATCTCTTTCCAAAACCGCAATGTCCTCAGTAAATATAGTTTTATTCTTTTTGTAGAATACAAGTTGTTCTTCTACAACAGCTAACCCTCTCTTATAATTTGCTAAATTAAATTCAGATTGGTTAAGCTCTATTCTTAAGTCATCATTATACTTTTTAAGAGTTTCATAGCTTTTTAAAGCTACACAAGATTTTGAACAAGCATTGTTTGTATATACCTCAGAGTCAGAAAGTGCCATCAGCTCCATGTTGGTAGGAGCTTCCTCTTCTGCCATAAAGCTCCAGTTAAATCCAAGCCCATTAATAGCCACCATAGCTTTTAAAGAAGTCTCTTCCTCACTTACAGCCTTCCTGGTGCTTTCTTGATTCTTATAACCTCTCCTGTCTTGATTTCTGATCCTGTTGTCCTAGTTCCTAGGCCCTCTGCACTCTCTTGCAAAGTGTTCCAACTTATGACAGTTGTAACACTATACTTTTGACTTGTCATACCCAGTAGTATCACTTCCATTGATAGTGATCTTCTTTCTAGTCTTCTGGAAAAACCTCTTGGCCCTCATGCTCAGCAAGGCTAACTGCCACTTCAAATCCATCTCCTCCAGGTCATCTTCATGGATTTGTATAAGGTCTTCATGCACAAGCTGAGACCCATTAGCTTGACTGGCCAGGAGTGCATAGATAGTATCATCACTCAAGCTAGCAGTACTAGTTTGTGAACTAGCAATACTAACTTTTTGGTTAGCCGTACTAATTCCATAAGCAGTACTAACCTCCTCAGTACTACTTGTGCTTGGAGATGACAGAAAAGCCATATTCTTAGAGCTTGAGCTTGATCCTGCAGGCCTTTTCACCTCTTTTTCTATAATCATGAAGTTGTTGTAGAGATCATCAAAACTCATAGGGTCTAGATCAGGCTTGTTTCTCCTGACCACCACATGAGTATTCCATTCAAAAGGTAGACTTCTCAAGAATTTTAAATTGAGATCTTCTTGTGAAATCTCTACACCCAAGACAGCTAGTTGGGTCACAATCTTCTGAAGCTTGTTGAAGATAGAATCAAGAGACTTAGTGCTTGAAGCATTAAAGTTCTCATACATCTGTTTTAGAAGATTCTTATGTGTCTTCTTAGTTACATCATTACCTCCAAACCTTGTTGTTATAGCCTCAAATAAGGTCTTTCCATCCTTGTGCTTGCTAAAAGTCAACAGTTTTATTGGGGAGAGCCATCAGCAACATACTTCTAGCCTTTACATCAGTCTTCTTCTGAAGCTTCTCTTCTACAGTAACAGGACCTGATACAGTTTGAGTTGCACCACCACCTTCACTTGTACCAGCTTTGATTGTAAGTTTAAATGAGTTACCATTCTCTATGATATCCCGTAGAGCATAGTCCTGCACTTGAAAGTATTGCTCAATTCTGAGCCTCTACATCTCATAGTCACCATACTTGAGAATAGGCAGTTTAGCAGTGGTAGTGGTTTGAGTTGTTTCGAGATCCATTGCTTCAATGAAAGTAGAGAGTTCTTCTGGTATGTTTCTTCTAGATCAAAGTTTCAGAACCTAAGCTCTGATACCACTTATTGATCCCAAACACAGACCGATTCCTTGAGCTTGTAAGGTTAAGTTACCTTGGATAAATCCAAAACAACTTTGATTGAAACTTTGTGAATGCCAAAGAGTATGCGGAATCTACTCTTTAACACTTAGAAGAATATTAACAATGTTAATGAAATAGTAAACTTGAACAAACAATATAACCAAACGCTTCAATATTATTAGAATAATAATACGAGTACTCTGAATAGCACTAGCGTTTACAACCTTGAAGCTTATACATGAGAGATTAAATGATCATTCTAAGAGCTTAACCTAGGACCTCCTTTTATAGGCACAAGGAGTCCTTTACAAGATAACTATAAATCTACAATCTACGTATCTTTCTAAACATATAAGATATACACTAAATATCTTCTATACATACCACATCACACGTTTTCATAACCTTGGCAGTACCATCTTCATCAGTAGTCTTCTGTTAGTCTGGCAGTACTAACATTTACACAAGCAATACTAACTCAGTTAGTACTTTTAGTTATAACTTCAACAGTTTTAACTTTTGGCTTGACAGTACCTTCTTGGCTTGGCAGTACTAAGTGCGAAGTACTATAATTCCCAACATTCCTTCATATACTTCATCATCTCTGCTTAAGTTGGAGGTTTGTTCTTTCTAGCAACAACTTTCTTTGCACTCTGACTCTTTCTAATAACTTCAAGCAGATCATTCAGGGCATTTTCTCTTTCTTCTGCATTGATGGTTGCCCTGTCGTCTTCATAAATCTTCTGAGCTAATAACTGATCTGCCTTTTCTTGTGCTAAACTTTCTACTTCTTCACTTGTAAGCTTTTGTTCCACCAGAAATCTTGCAATTCTTTCTTCTTATGCTAATTTAGCCTGTTCTTTATCATGAACCCTTTGACCAATTTCTGCATCAAAACTTATCTGAGCTTGAACTCTCTCTTTGACCTTCTTTGGTTGCTCAGACTCTATCATGATGTTGTTTCCCTTATCTGCTGCACTAGTAGTACTAACTGATGCATCATCAGTACTAATAGATACACCAGCAATACTAACATCTTCTTGAGCTGTAGGAGCAATATCAACACCTGTTTCACCTATACCAGTATCATGCTCCCCTGAATGTCTGCATCTTCTTCTACCAATGTGACGTTTGGATCTTCATTTATTTCAGCAATTTTCCTCCCCTGTTTGGAAGGATCCTCCAAATCATCATCTGAATCTTCTTCTGAACTGTCAGACTCCACAATGTTTGCCCTCCTTTTTGCTTTACTGGCCTTGAGTTTTTGCTGCAACTTCTTTACTTTTTGAATCAACTTGGTATAAGCAGCACCATAAAGTTTCTTTATCTCTTTCAATTCTCTCTCCAAGCCAGTGACCCTTGCTGTCAGTTGTGTACAAATGTCCATCAATTCTTTGAGTTTCAGACTGCCCTCATCACTTCTAAGTGTGTTAAATCTTGGGAGAGGTGAATCATGGGGCATGTCCCCTATAGTATCCTGTTGGTTGGGGTATCCATCACCTGAACCATGTTTATGTGAACTTGACTCATGAGATGTAGCCATAGGTTGGGTCTTATCAATGTTTCCACTGGCCTGCCCAGCTTCTAAGCCAGGGACAATAGTGGTAGCCCTCACCATTCTATCAAAGACAGCCTCATCTGCTACATTGGAATAAGTAGGAGATCTAGGCTGAGGAACCACAGATTCCTTTTTGATTCTCCTCCTATATGTTTGAATGATTTATGGTTGTGAGGAAGATGGAGCACTGATGGGTGTGTGATGGGGCTCAACTGGGAGAGTTGATCCTTCACCCTGAATTTTTTGCACAAGCATTTCTAGAAAAAGTGGTACTTCTATCCCATTATAGCCCTTAGAAGCCATCCTCATATTACTAAAAAGTTTTTGAGTAAGGCAAGGAGTTGGATAAACAGTTTTGTGAGATAGAAGCAAATTTTTGTTTTTGTTCAAAAATATTTGAATAAACCTTGGATACTGATGTGTTTTTTTTAGGTCTATAATAAACTACCAAGTTTTAAATTTATTTATTGCCGAACTAACCTATAGACTCTAAACACTCACGAGTAGTGTACCCGATCAATGTAGATAGTTTTTAGGTAAGCAAGGGTCGTTCACTAGGAGCGAAGCTAAAGTGATCTAAAGGTATTCTAATTACTAAACTAACTAACCTAGAAAGCAAGTAAATATTTTTGGGATTTTAGCCTGAGAGGCTATCACGATTTTGTGTGTTTAATTAAACTAAATACGAGAAAATAAATATTAAACTAATTAAAAGCAAATTAAAGATAGATGAAGATAGATAGGAAGAACGGGTTAGCCACGTCTAATCCATTTTATAGTTATACATGCTTATGTCTACTTGTTTTAATTCATTCAATTGTTTTGTCGCCAATCCGATTATTAATCCTGTCACGATTAAATAACCTACCATCGTGGTGGGAAAGAGGACATGATCATAGTGACTCGTCTAGCATAAATACTAACTTATTGCTTTAAACCATCTAACCGAGTTTGGTATTACACGCTACTAGTCCTATTAGGTTGTAGACACGTTCCGTTTATGCCAAACAATGATTCCTAATAGAGATTCGGGTTAACACACAAATAACTCAACCTAAGCAACCACAATTACAGGTAGTTAAGTCACATCAATTAAAGTTATAAGGATCATAACATAGTTACATAGACTTCTACTAGTTATAAGCAATAAACGAGTTTTTATCGACAATCACCCAATCCAATAACAAAGCAAACACATCGAAAAAATCATAAAAACTAATAAAACTTCATAAACATGGCTAACACCTAAGGGTGTTAGCCCATAATCTCAGTAACAATACACAATGTTTGAATCATAGCATAAAAGATAGAAATCATAATGAAAACTACACGCTAACCGAATGATTAAACAAAGTAAATTGGCTTGAGATGTTCTTCGTGGATGGAATGGATCTTCAATATAGTCTTCTGCTGTTTTGGGACGTTTACAGACGCCTGGGAATGATCCCGAGGGTCCCCAATGATGCCCTAATTCGTTAATGAGTTTGGTATTTATAGATTCTGAAATATGGGTCGATACGGCGCATCTAGAGAGTTAGATGCGCCGCATCTATAAGTAAACGTAGCCTCCAAGTCTGAAACTGACCCGATATGGCGCATCTATAAATCTGATATGGAGCATTTCCCAATACGGCGCATCTAAAGACCTGATGCGCCGCATCTCCTTCAGATACAGATAGATCTCCTTTTTCTCTTTCCGTGGCCGCTTGAATCAACTAAAACGGAGTCCGGATGAAGATTTTATGGCCAAAATATGAAAGCATCTTCAAGTGTCGACTTGTAATCTTGACTTCTTCATTAAGCTTCTAATCTCCACTTGATTTCTTGGTAAGGATTGTGTATGGCCGATACGGCGCATCGGATTGGTCCGATGCGGCGTATCTGGAGTAGAACAAGTTGGTTCTTCTTCGTTGACCAAAGTTTCATATGCGACGCATGATAAAATCAGATGCGGCGCATGCTTCAAAGTCAGGCAATGGTCTTTAATCTCTTCAATTCAGCAGACTTTTCCAATCTTGATCATTTTGCTCCATTTTATGTCCATAATAGCTAACTTTCACCAAATGCTTGTTTATAACTGAGAATTACAAAAGTAAACGATTAAGTATCAATTCTCATATAAAGTGATATAAAACAAGTCAATAATATAGGATAAATGATGCTAATAATATGTCGTTATTTGATGTCATCAAATATCCCCCCACTTGAACTTTACTTGTCCTCAAGTAAACCTTAGAATAAATCTTATGAAAATGTATCCTAAAAGATATTAGGATTTATTTTTATATTTAAGCATGTATTCGTTTTGTCATAATTGCACAACCAAACACTTAACGAATTAGAAATAAAATAAAATATTTTAATAAAAGCAAATCTAATCGTTTAACTGTCCAGTCGTGACGAATATTCTATCATAAGCTTGGCAAGTATACGCATCTCCCCCACTAAAGCCAAGGAATAACAAGTCTAAAGCGGTAAAAAGGGTTTGTAGGTTAAGGGTTAATCATTCTTCTTAATCTCTATCGATCTCAAATTCCAGAAAAGGCGACAAAATCACAAATACATGATCGAATCCACGAACACGATACTTGCAATTGCTCAAATCCTTAACTCGAATGGGCTAAAGATAGGACCAAGTAATCTTTACCAATAATATTATATCAAAAAGGGCGACAAAATCATAAATACATAGCCGAATCCACGATTACGATACTTAAGATTGCTCAAATCCCTAATCTCAATAAATCAAAGGTTTGGATAAAGAATGATATAGGGTATGGATAACATTTGGGATACAAATTGGTGTAAAATGAAAAATAAACAAAATAGATAAATTAAAATCCTAAGTGTGGTTAATCACTATCCCAACCATCCCATGAATAAGACTCATATCATTGAATAACTCACGCTTTAACACTTGAAACACACGCTTTAGGTAGACACGAATTATACTCAATAAAATCTCAATCAAAGAATAACCTTAGTTGGCGTTCCCATAACGGCCAACTCCCATTCAATCCATAAATATAATATACAACAACAAATAGTGGTGATATCTCCCACTTAATACAAAACTTTACATAAGTTGGTTAAAACAAACATCCAACTTTTTCTTCTTTTTTTTTTTTTTTTTTTTTTTTTTTTTTTTTTTTTTTTTTTTTTTTTTTAACTAAAAACATAAACATAGATGTGTAAAATTTCACCACATCACTATAACGATAACTCTGGATAATTTTTCCATACTTTTCATGACTTCAGAAATAACAGTAATAGTGAAAGTAGTAAACACACGAAAAATAACAAGACTCAAATTATACAATATCTACTTTCACTCCAATTGCATTGTGCAATTTCCCGACCTTAACCATAGATAATGAATTACGCACGCGAACACAGTTAATTGTAAGGAAACACACTTTACCTAAAGTAACTAACCACGGACTTTAATCTACAGGGTAGGCTAAGGTGTAAGGGTGTAACGAAACATTTTAAACATTGGTGTAAGAAACGAAAGGAATGGCTCTGAGGGTTTTTCTAAGGGTATCTTACTCTAAAAATGAGAGTAAACAAAGGGTTTATACGGGGGTTAACTAACCAGTGTAGTTAGTTAATAACACAAAAGAGATAATAGGCTTTTTGGGTGTAATCCTAGAAATTTACCTTGTTAGACAAGTCACTCCAATTATATCAATAATACTCATTATGGTGGTCTCGAATAGTATACAAGCCAAGTTCTAAAGTTTACAAGTCACCGGCACACTCATAGATTTGTGAATTTTGATAAGTTCACAATTTTTGAAAATAAAATTATGTGTGCAGCTATGCAACTTAGATTAAACAAAAACATGCTAAAAAAATTTTAAATTTTTATAATTAAGCATAGATTAAAGCATATTTTTGAAAAATTAAGGACAAGTAACGTTCTAATTCTCCATCCCCCCACTTAAGTTAAACAACGTCCTCGTTGTTTGTATTTGAAATTAAAAACAAGAGATAGAAAGAATTAGAACGGAGAACTCCCCTGAGATTTGCTCGGTATGATCTTCCAATGTAAACGTGCGAGCGTATATAATGCGGGAGTCCATCAACATCTTCATTCGTCCAGACCTGTAAATATATAGAGACCACAGAAAAAATAGACTCGAGAACATCTCGTTAATCATTGGTTAAGAAAATAAAACTACGGGAAATTACAGGCCAGAGTGTCGATGCGCCGTATCCATAGAATATTGGATACGCCGCATCAACTTCCTGTAACTAATACGCCGCATCCACTAAAAGTGCATGCGCCGTATTGACCAACTGACAGAAATACGAAAATAAAAATAAACTAAAAACAAAATAAAAGACAAGCATGGGTTGCCTCCCAAGAAGCGCTTGTTTTTGTTAGAGTCACGAGCCTGACTCCACCCTTATTTACTAGGCAATAGGGTGTTTTTCCCCCCACTTGCGGTCAAGTGCGGGTGATAGTAGCAATAAGCACCATAACGGTGTAAATTTGCTACTAGAGATGGATAGAATATGTAAAGATAATACCTTGGCAATATGTGTAGTTCGTTCATTACCTTACCCGGTTTGGTTGTTAAATTGGATGACATGAACATTACATGTGAGAGAGTAGTATGTTGAGGATCAATGAATCTCCCTTCTTCTTCGTTTGTTCTATTGGTAGTAAGGCGTCCCTTGACTTCCATAAAAGATGAGAAAGGGTCTTTGGCGAGTAAAAGTTCGGGTTCCTCTATATCCTTCATAGGATTGAAATCATCCTCTTCAATCATGGTCGTGTCCATCAGCTCATCCTTGAATTCTTTTTCTATTTCAACAAAAAATGGGTTGATAACAGGTGCTTTATATTCATCATTAGTTGGTGTAGTAAATTCCACCTCATCATTCTTTCGTTTTGCAACCTGTTTAGGAAAACTAGCAAGATTATTAGTAACGGGATTAATAATATTAAATAAATTAGTACCATTTTTTGTTGTAAGTGACTCCAATTCATCTTGTGAGTCTCCATCTTCAACTAGTGGTCTTGTAATTTCATCTTTTCCCGAATAGCCGCCTCAAATAAGTCATCCCACATTTCATCAAAATCCTTTGTGGGGTCATAATCTGGCTCATTTGTTCCACGCATGAATATTTCATTTTGTTGTGGCAATTGCGGTATGGCATCGTACACAATACAATCAAAACTTTCAATATTAGAATACTCATTATCTTCATCCGATGGAATATCATCATGGTGTTTTTGATATGATGAGAATATATTTTCCAACTCGGGTGAAAAATCACAAGTAATAGCACCATACACCATTGTTCCACATTTATCTTCATTTTCATCATAAGCACTTTCGGATGAATAAGCTTCTTTGTAAACAATTGCCGGATTTTCATTCAAATCAAACACTTGTGACTCTTCTTCATCTTGGGCAACTTCCGGAGAAATAACATCATCAATAACTATTGCCGGAAACCTAATTGCACCAAAATCGTATGATTCTTCTTCATCATCATCATTGGATAAAGTCCAAGTGTGTCTAAATGGCAATGTCTTTCTTTCTTTCCCTGACTCTTCCTGACTTTGATAATAAGTACTCTTCCATCGTGGGTTCTTTATCATTGATGACTTGTGCACCATATCTTGCTCTTTCCCAATCGTAAACCTTTTTATTGCTCAAGGATCTTTCATTGTTAAGCCTAAGATATTCTTCCATAGTTATGTCCGGATTATCCATCATCATTATTACCTGAAAGATAAACAACCAAGAACAGCAGTAACCGAAACAAAAACAATAAAAACTAAAACGAAAAATAAAAATTAAATAAAAAAAATAAAGAAAAACGATAAAAAAAATGGTCACAGAACGTCAATACGCCGTATACAATTGACCTGTATACGCCGTATTGATATAAGACAGATACGCCGCATCCACAGACAAGGATACGCCGTATTGCCTTTCTGAGACAGAAACACAGAAACAAAAAAAAAAAAAAAAAAAAAAAAAAAAAAAAAAAAAAAAAAAAAAAAACACACACACACACAGAAACAAATAAAACTAACTAAACTAAAATACCAATAAATCAAATTAAAACAATCACTCCCCGGCAACGGCGCCAAAAACTTGATGTGTTTTTTTTAGGTCTATAATAAACTACCAAGTTTTAAATTTATTTATTGCCGAACTAACCTATAGACTCTAAACACTCACGAGCAGTGTACCCGATCAATGTAGATAGTTTTTAGGTAAGCAAGGGTCGTTCACTAGGAGCGAAGCTAAAGTGATCTAAAGGTATTCTAATTACTAAACTAACTAACCTAGAAAGCAAGTAAATATTTTTGGGGTTTTAGCCTGAGAGGCTATCACGATTTTGTGTGTTTAATTAAACTAAATACGAGAAAATAAATATTAAACTAATTAAAAGCAAATTAAAGATAGATGAAGATAGATAGGAAGAACGGGTTAGCCACGTCTAATCCATTTTATAGTTATACATGCTTATGTCTACTTGTTTTAATTCATTCAATTGTTTTGTCGCCAATCCGATTATTAATCCTGTCACGATTAAATAACCTACCATCGTGGTGGGAAAGAGGACATGATCATAGTGACTCGTCTAGCATCAATACTAACTTATTGCTTTAAACCATCTAACCTAGTTCGGTATTACACGCTACTAGTCCTATTAGGTTGTAGACACGTTCCGTTTATGCCAAACAATGATTCCTAATAGAGATTCGGGTTAACACGCAAATAACTCAACCTAAGCAACCACAATTACAGGTAGTTAAGTCACATCAATTAAAGTTATAAGGATCATAACCTAGTTACATAGACTTCTACTAGTTATAAGCAATAAACGAGTTTTTATCGACAAGCACCCAATCCAATAACAAAGCAAACACATCGACAAAATCATAAAAACTAATAAAACTTCATAAACATGGCTAACACCTAAGGGTGTTAGCCCATAATCTCAGTAACAATACACAATGTTTGAATCATAGCATAAAAGATAGAAATCATAATGAAAACTACACGCTAACCGAATGATTAAACAAAGTAAATTGGCTTGAGATGTTCTTCGTGGATGGAATGGATCTTCAATATAGTCTTCTGCTGTTTTGGGACGTTTACAGACGCCTGGGAATGATCCCGAGGGTCCCCAATGATGCCCTAATTCGTTAATGAGTTCGGTATTTATAGATTCTAAAATATGGGTCGATACGGCGCATCTAGAGAGTTAGATGCGCCGCATCTATAAGTAAACGTAGCCTCCAAGTCTGAAACTGACCCGATATGGCGCATCTATAAATCTGATATGGAGCATCACCCAATATGGCGCATCTAAAGACCTGATGCGCCGCATCTCCTTCAGATACAGATAGATCTCCTTTTTCTCTTTCCGTGGCCGCTTGAATCAACTAAAACGGAGTCCGGATGAAGATTTTATGGCCAAAATATGAAAGCATCTTCAAGTGTCGACTTGTAATCTTGACTTCTTCATTAAGCTTCTAATCTCCACTTGATTTCTTGGTAAGGATTGTGTATGGCCGATACGGCGCATCGGATTGGTCCGATGCGGCGTATCTGGAGTAGAACAAGTTGGTTCTTCTTCGTTGACCAAAGTTTCATATGCGACGCATGATAAAATCAGATGCGGCGCATGCTTCAAAGTCAGGCAATGGTCTTTAATCTCTTCAATTCAGCAAACTTTTCCAATCTTGATCATTTTGCTCCATTTTATGTCCATAATAGCTAACTTTCACCAAATGCTTGTTTATAACTGAGAATTACAAAAGTAAACGATAAAGTATCAATTCTCATATAAAGTGATATAAAACAAGTCAATAATATAGGATAAATGATGCTAATAATATGTCGTTATTTGATGTCATCAGATACATTAAAAACTTATATTTTCTATTCAAGTTTTTCATCATACCATTAAAAATCAGTTTTGAAAAGTTAAAAGTCCTGTTTGTTGCTAAACAAATAAGAGCAGTTGCAATATTGCTATTGAATTGCTCCCATGAAGTTTTCTTTTGACTTAAACAATGTAAAATGGTATGTATGAGAAATTTCCATTGAGGGGTAAACTGTCCTTTTTGAAAAGTTAGTTTATCAGAAGTGGACACATACCCCATCCTGGAAAGAGTTTCAAAAATTTCAGTGTTAGGCAAAGTACTAATACCCCATCATCTGCTAGTTTGAGGTGTCTCCTAACAGATGACTCAGTAATAGTGAAAGTTTTGCCTTCAACTGTTGCAATTATTTGTTTTTCTCAATTATCAAGTGTATTAGCAGTAGCAGTCTGCCAAAACTTATTGATTTGAGAACTATAGAAAGTAGGATTTGCTAGAAGTGAATACCTGATGTGACTAGTATTGAGAAAATCCAATATCTGATGAAACCATTGACTACCCTCTGTTTTCTCCAAGAATGCGACCATATTATGCTTATCACAAAATTCCATATTAGCCATTAAGATCGAGAAAAGAATAATTAGAGTGCTGGGTTATGTGCTTTGAAGAGAGAAAGTGTGTTTGGTAAAGCCAATTGAGATTATATAAAGAACAATTAGGGTTTCGATTGGACCGAATTGAATAAATCTTTACGTTGTCGAAAATAAAATCTTTTAAGTTAAAGAAATTATGTGAATTATCCAATTTAGGAAACCTATAAGCAAAGTAAGTAAAGAAAATCTCTCAACGGCTATATTTAAAAAACGGTTATTCCCAAACAGCAACGGTTACCCAGCAATACTAAATTTAGCCTAGCAGTACAAACTTTTGCCTAAACTTTTTCTCAGCATTATTAACTCAATTTTCTTTTAAAACAATACTGCACTCAAACTTTTTGTAGGGATTATGTGTAAAGGAAGACACTCAATCATTTTTGGTTGCATTTAACCTTTGGTTGTGTGAGAACCAATGTTTTCAGTATAAATACTGCCTGTGATCAGATAAATTCATTAAAAGAGCTTTCTTGATAGGGTTTCCAGCTCGTGGCAGGTGTTACCTCTAACACAAATGCATTAGATTCACTTTTGCTCGTTGTTCTCTAAACTAGATGTCCTCAGACTAACACACTATACTTAGTATAGAATGGTAAAGAGTGAGTTAGATCAGTTAAAAACCATCAATTAATGTTCAAAATACCACCTGATAAACATAGGTTGATTTCAAGAAAGAGATTTTAAAGAACCTCCCAACTCAGGTGTAAAACCCTTGTTATGTGATCCCCAAATCCTCTCTATCATGAATCAGTTTCATCAGCTTTTAGCAACAGCATTTCAAACATTCCACCACTTTTGATTCCCACACAGCATCAATACCAATCATACTGCTTGCTAATCCTGCGAATGTTAGTCTAAAACCAATAAAACACAATCCAGAGTATTTTCTATTTAACAGTATCAAGTTTGACTAAAAGTTTTAACTTAGCAGTACTAATTTGCACTAGTAGTATTAACTCAACAGTCTAGCAGTATTAACAACTAACAGTACTAATCCTTTACAAAACTTCACATAGACACAAAGAGATTAAAACTTTATGGATTTAGCATTCCAATACTTGCAACCAAGTACTGAAACCTTCTAACATAAAAACATTTTGTAAGTAAATATGCAAAATTGTTATCTGTGTGTATTTTAACAACTTTGTGGAAAACTAGAAGGGGGGGTTGAATAGTTTTACCGGTTTTTAAGTTCTTTTAAAACTTCTTAAAAACTTTACTTATGAAAAACCTTGATTCGAATCTTATGTGCAATCAATCAACACCAATATGAACTACACACTAAACTAACTAATTATAAGTAATGAAAGTAAAGAGAAGAAATGGAAAGATCAAACCGGGACAAAAGGATTTATAGTGGTTCGGCTACGAAGCTCTTCTTCGCCCTACTCCACTCCCCGAGTACCACACTCAAGAGTTTTAAGCACTATGTCAACAACCTCCCTTTAGGCGGAGAAAACCGTACACGTCGCTTAACTTGTTTTCCGACACAAAGCTAGATGTCGAGTGCTAATCTTAGCTAGCACCAATCTACCATGATCTACCTGATCCTTTCAACTTCACACACTCAACACACAAGACTCAAGAGATCCCCAAGATCTCACAAGATCACAATGATCACTTCTCACTTGACTCAACCTATTCTATCAACACTTGATCAATCTTGATCAACACTCAAGCCCAATGGCTACTAGAGATAATCACTATCTCTATAAGATCACAATGATCTTCACTCACACTCTCACAAAAGAAAAATGATCTTTATGTATGCTATGATACAACAAGAGTGTAACCAATGTGACAAGTAAACTAACTACAACTACAACTAGAACTCTTGTATCTTCTTGGATACCTTGAGTTCTTCTCTTGCAAATGAAGAGGAATGAAGAGGATCTCTAAGTTGGATGATTGGATCACTCTTGAACAAAAGAAAACTAAACTAAATAATCAAGAAGAGAAGATGGTGTGGGAGTATTAAACTCAGAAGTTTCTGTGTGAAAAAGGATGCCCAAAATCTGTGAAGTGGGCTGGTATTTATAGGCAGAAAAAATCTGGCCGTTATAAAGGGACGGCTCCACTAAATTTAGTGGAACCATGTCAGACAAAAACGCTCCTCTTTTTGTCTTTTCTGGCGAAAACTTATTTGGGGAAGTTTGGAGCTGATTTTTGGGGAAAAATAGCTGGTATGTATTTTAAACTTATTTTTCCATTAAAACATTTCTTAATTATTCAAAAATAATTTTTAAAGTATATTTTTAAAGAAAATGTTTTGTCACATTAAAATGTGAAGTCTTAAGCACAAATTCACTTCTTTGATCATTAGTCAAGTTGTAAATTTGTTCTAGAGTGATTTGTGTAGAAACGGGATCTTCCGATTAAAAACTTGTTTACGTTAATTTTAACGTAACGTGTTTTCACATTTTGTCATCCTCAAAACGTGAAGTTATCGAAAGATAGAAATAACGTTTTTAGAACATTATTTGCATCAACAAACTTGAATTAACTTTGTGGAAAACTAGAAGGGGGGTTGAATAGTTTTTACCGTTTTTAACTTTTCTTCGCTTTGTATACTTAACGTGATTTCAAAGTAAAGCAAACAATCAATCAATATATATAAAGCAAGTAAGGAAAGAAATGATCAAACCACACAACACAGATGTTTATAGTGGTTCGGCTACAAGGACTCTCTTTCTTGTCCTACTCCACTCCTCGAGCCTCTAACTCGAGAGTTTTTCTTCACTAAGAAACAAGCTCCCTTCTAGGCGGAGAAAACCTTTACACGTCGCTTACTCTTTATCCGGTACTAAGCTAAACACCGGGTTTTTTACAAGGGTACAACCACTCCCGTTGGTTCTTTAACAAGGGTACAACCACTCCCGACACTCTATGTGTTTTGAGGACTAAAACACTAACCGAGCTCTACTGAATGAATGGTATAGACAATGATGTGTGAACACTAACAAATCACACAATATCTAACTATCAAGACTTGCAACACAGTGTTGAAGCTTGTATGTTTGATCTTCTTTGCTACAAAAGAGAGATCACTAAGAATGAAATGAATGTAATGGGTTAGTAATGTACAAATGAATGAGTGTATAATTTAAGCTATATGAGTGATGATTGTGCTTGAATGCTCAGCTTGCTATTTATAGGCAAAACTGAGTAGACAAGTGGCAGATCCGGCGGACCCAAAATATGGGTTCCACCGGGACATGCCAGCTAAGATTTTACAATATCTTTCCATATTTTGTCAAGTCTTGTCAAGATCTTCCAAAGTCAACTCTTTAGCTTCAAGATCTTTCCAAAATATATTGTAAAGTCAACTAAGATATGAAGATGATGCATGCCATGATGTCATGTATATTTCTATTTTTAAGAAATAAAAATAAATATGTAAATGTATATAATGTAATTCATAGTGATCATGTAATGTGTAAAATGTGTTTTAAAAGACTTATTGCTATAAATGTAAAAGACTTAATCTTATATTTATGCATTGCTTAAAGATAAACTTTGTAATTGTCATTAAAAAAATTAAGCAAAGATCGTAAAATATAAATAACGTTTTTTGGACGATATTTGTATTAACAATCTCTTCCTTTTTGTTGATGACAAAACATAAAGTATATTTTTAAGCGATAAAATAATAAAGTTTGAGTCTTTTAAAAATATAGATTAAGTTAGTTTTATGCAAGTTTTGAAAACTATTCTAAGCATAAAAACATGCACTGTGATGTTAACAGTGATATATGAACTTAATCCTATCTCCCCTTTTTGTCGAAACAAAAAGAGGATATGCGTAGCGGAATGTGGTGAACGGTTCTTGGTTATAACTCCCCCTAATGTGGAGTACCAAGTACGATAATGCAATGATTTTAAGAACTTAAAAAGCTCCCCCTTGGATAATACTCCCCCTAATTGGAGTGCCAAGGTTATGATGTATGAACCTACAAAACAAATGGTTAGTATTTGATATACTCCCCCTCGATCTATACTCCCCGTTGCTAGGGTACCAACGTATAAGATTCAATTTTGAGAAAAGCTACAAAACAAATGTTAGTTGTGAATCAATCCAACCAAGTAGCATAATGCATATGTAAAGGTTCAACCAAACATGTAGTTCGACCCATTTGACTTAAAAAGTCAACTAAGTAAAAAATGTCCAAACCACTCACAAAGATCAAACAAAGATACTTTAACCAACCATATATATAATCAATCAAAATATTATGCCAAATAGTGATCACTCATAAGCATAAATATAACATCCATTAATTGAAAATTGGTTTGTGACAAAAGTCACAAAACATGATGTTAAAAAAAAAAAAAAAAAAAAAAAAAAAAAAAAAAAAAAAAAAAAAAAAAAACTTAAACAACTAAAAGTTCCTATAGGAGGAAACTAGGAAGAAAAAAGTTCCTATTGTTGAGGATGCGAAAGTGCATTAAGGCGCTCGAGAATGTGGTTCAAAATGAACCGCATTTCATTTTGCAATTCAAGAACCGAGATGTTGGTTCGTTGCACTAAATGAGCGGTCCTCTCACACATGATACAATCATGTCGTGGAGGTGGAAGGGTTGGTTCATGAGTTGGAGGTGGTGGTGGTTGGGTGTTTGATGGTGGAGGTGGTGGAATGTAGTTTGGGGACATAATGGACGCCATCAAAGTGGATTGGAGGTCCATAGCCTAATGGAGGTGGGAATCCACCATGTTTGAGAAAGCATAGAGGCGGTCCAACTCCTCATTGATTTCTTGTTGTGATTGGGGTTGGTCGTTCCACATTGTCTCATCATTAGGATTGAGTGTGGAAGTTGGTGAGGGTTGTTGAGGTTGTGGTTGTGGTTGCTCTTGGTCACGTTATAGAGGACCGTGGATGTTCTGATAAATGGGATAGAAGAGGAGAGGTTGTTGACCTTTAAAGGTCATAGGAGGAGGATTGGTAGTTCTTGTTGGAAGGTCTTCCAAAGTCTCAAGATATGGGTGTAGTGAGGTTGGAGGAGTAGCAAATAACTCCATTGGTTGTAGTTTGGGTAAGTGTGATGGTGATGGTGATGTAGCAGGCTGTGATGGAGCGGGTGGTGGTGTGGTGGCTGTTGGAGTGATTGTTGGTGGTGGAGTATGGATGACTACATTTGATGGTGTGGGAGTGGAGAGTGTGAGAAAATTCTCATCGGCTATGGGTGAAGAGATGTTGAGAGGTGATGACTCCTCTGATGAAGTTGCTAAGTTGACAAAACAACACTGTTTAACACTTATGCGAGCAGTCCTGCGTGGTGGTCTGTTGGTGGAAGAGTTGTTGGATTTTGTCATGGTTAAAATGGGAAGGATTGCAAACAAGTACAGAGATGATACTTAGAGTTGATGGTGAAGGTGTGAGTTTTGATCAACTAAAGGTTTCAATTTATAGGCAGGAAGGATTATAGAAATTGGTGTTTGGATTTGATGTTCATCCATAGAAGGATTGAGGTTCCTAATGATTTGGAACAAAAAATTGTGCTAGTCACATCATCTAAGTCAACCCATAGAGATGGAGTTGAGTAAAGTATTGAGGATATGCAGTTAATGCAAGGTTTGAGTGGAAAATCTATTGATGTGATGTTTCCACGGATTGCAAGGAACCAAATTGAGGGTTCCTTGCTTGTTACAGAAAGGTAACTTGATGGAAAATTTGAATTTTCAAATTTTGGTGGGAAATGGATATCTTATGATTCTAAGTGTTTCTAAATCATCCTAATATGCATAAAGATCAGTAGGATAATCCTAAAAACTAGAAGCAACAATCTAAGGATCGAGATTAGTAGGGAAATTTGAAAAAGTTACTGTAGAATTGGCGGATCCAAACGACAACAAATGCGGAACCAAATTTTTTGGTTCCGCGGAATCCGCAGGGTGAAGAATGGCGGAGCCAAGAAATACAGCAGACGAAACCCATTTTTTGGTTCCGACATATCCGCCAAATGAAAATGCTAATTCTTAACAGAGAGCATGTCATATTTTTCGACATCCGTTCAATTCCCGAAAATTTTCCTAAATCCTTTGTAACTACTTATTAGTGATTTATTAAAAGCAATAACACAGATTCTAACACACGTTTGCATATAGATCAATCAAATGATAATAACTTACCATAAAAGGGTGCCAAGCCAAACGGTGGCTTAAACATGAAAATCGATAACAACACGTGTTATCGTCCTGAAAAGTTATGTTAGTTCACAGAAATGTATCATGCCAACATAATATTCTAATAATACAAGAATTCAACACATCATTGTCTCAAGATTGTTTTATACCAAACATTCCGTAGCCCTCACTTCTTGCTAAGCTTTTTGTGGAGCTTCAGGACCCACCATCCAAGATTCATCATCATTCTTCGAGTTTGACGAAACAGCTCAGATTGGTTGTCGATGGGAGTTAGTTGACTCATATACTTAGGTGGAGGAATCCTAGAATTTGGCAAACCATCATCCTCGCTAACTGATGATGATGATGATGAGGTGGGAGGATGAGCTCATTTTCCCTTTGCTACGGCAACCCTATGATCACTAAATGGAACAAAGGTGTGGTCAACCTCGGTGTAGTCGGGAACAAAACCTCTAGCATTTTGAGAGATGGGTGCAAAGGCTTTATAAAGACGGGTGAGAAGCATCCCGTAGGGCATGGCGATGGTGCCTTGAACTGGAATATCGGCCATTCTTTTGGCGATA